>CM072154.1:3093372-3243269 GCA_036850595.1 Rhyacichthys aspro
ATTTACTCACTTTTTCACATTCATTTTTGGCAACTCAAACGCAACTTGAACACAAAGTTTGCTTCAAATGCTATTTATATCCTAGATAGAAAACACAAGAAAATTTCATGTGAGCAATGTAAATTCTAATACTAAGTCCATTGGTGCAACATCTACCAATATGTAACTGGTAGAATGTGTTAAAAGTATATTCAGTGACAAAGTTTGGGGATGATGTGTGTATTACATGGCAGCTGTGATTCTTTGCCTGTCTCTCTTAGAATGGTTCACCTGGTTTTAGGGTTGTCATGTTGAGGCTCACACACATGGATAGTGTCACCATGTCCTGTCTGATCCAGCAGAAGGTTAGACTTCCTTTCCATCAGTCACTCTTCAAATATTTTATAATGATGCTGTGGACTGTCTGTCACGTCTCAGAAGTGTACAGAGAGGAGCTCTGATGGAACAAGAAGGCCACTGCCAATGAGACTGGAAAGGTAGAATCTGTTAGAGTAAAAAAAACTGAATAGAATAAACGTGCTATTGTACAACAATTCAGTCCTGGTTCACTAATCAATTTCTCAAATTGGTTTGATTTCTTTGAAAGCAGCCATCAGAGATGTAGAGTATGCAGGGCTGCTGCTGGATTGTACTGTTGTAAACCCCCAAACCTAGGAAAAAATGAATAAAAAAAAATTGATAAAAAACCCTAACCCATAAAACCATGGTTAATTTTTGTGAGGGATGTGATGTCCACATATTTTTGGTGAATAAATTATAGACGCTGTAGCATTTTCCATCACCAAAAAGTTACCAAAAATGAAAGATTAATTGGATATTTGAATCAAAATTGGTCAATATTGAGCAAGGGTTTGATGTTCTGTAAGTGTAACAGCAGGATTACAGGCATCTGTAATAATATGTAATGTACACTGAAAATTTTGTATTACATTATGTATTTTAACACTTATTCAATGAAACCATATAATAATTATTAAGGAAACAATAACTATTGCCTCTTTGTTTTAATATAATGCATTTTAAGGCATTTTAAAGATGTATGATAAGGTCTGCTTTTATTACCACAAAAATATTATCTGAATTATACTTATTATTTGAAGCAAGAACAATGATTCTTTTGGTTTAATTCATATTCGTAACCGATAAACCATGGTTAATTTTCATAAGGGAACATGGAATATTAAGGCAGATGCGTTGGTGACAGTAAAACTGTTTCCAACAGTACAACACCTTAACGTCAACAGCCAAAAAAAGATTCACAGGAATATGAACGTACCTGAAAGTGATGCATCTTGGGCTTTCAATGTCTGGTTGGTTCACCATTACCATTTTATCGGTCTGTACCTGGAAGTCCCACAGGATCTTGGCTTGGTCGTTCTCAATCACCTTCAGAGGTGTTTACCACTTTGACCTCAGGGTTTCCAGTCCATAATCTTGTTCCTGTACACTATACCAGCCACTTGGCTATGGCAATGTATGATTTCCCTGCCAGCATCTTACACCCTGCAGTTACGTGCTGGATTGTCTCAGGGGCCTTTTTACACAGCCTGCATCTGTGTTCTTGTTGGGTGTGGTATATCTGGGCCTCTATTGCTCTGGTGTTCAAGGCCTGCTCCTGATGAGTGTCTCTGTGCTCTCCTTCAGTCCAGCCCTTTCTAGCCATTGGTAGGATTTCTTTATGTCAGCCACTTCAGTTTTCTGGTGGTGGTACAGCGGCCTCTCCTCTCATGGTTCTTGGCTGTTTTGTCCTGGATAGTGGTTTTGGCACTCACTAGTCCTCTGCCTCCTTCATTGCACTTAGTGTACAGTCTCAGGGTTCTGGATTTGGGGTGGAATCCTCCATGCATGAAGGGAGCTTCCATGTTTTCACATCTGGTGGTCTGTATCTCTTCTTTTGGCCAGCTTATTATTCCTGCAGGGTATCTGATCACTGGCAGGGCATAGCTGTTAATTGCCCAGACCTTGTTTTTGCCATGGAGCTGACTCCTTAGGACTTGCCTTACTCTTATAGGTATTTGGCTGTTGCTGCTTCTCTTGTGGTCTCTTCAAGGTTTCCATTTGCTTGTGGGATTCCCAGATACTTGTAGCTCTCCTCAATGTCTGCTATTATACCTTCTGGGAGTGAGACCCCTTCTGTATGGACTACCTTCCCTCTCTTTGTCACCATCCAACCACACTTCTCAAGTCTGAATAACATTCCAATGTCATTACTGTAGATCCTGGTGGTGTGAATCCGTGAGTCAATGTCTCGCTTACTCTTAGCTACAGCTTGATGTCATCATCCATGTAGAGGAGGTGATTGATGGTTGCACCATTCCTGAGTCAGTATCCATAGCCAGTCTTATTTGGCTGAGGGGGTTCAGACCTATGCAGAACAGCAGTGGGGACAGAGCATCTCCTTGGTATACACCATATTAGATGGACACTTGAGCAATTGGCTTGCATTTGGCCTCAGAGATGCTCTTCCACAGCCTCATCAAGTTTTCAATAAATGATCTTAGAGTTCTGTTGATGTTTTACATCTCCAAGCATTCCATGGTCCATGTGTGTGGCATTGAGTCGTAGGCTTTCTTGTAATCAATCCAGGCTGTGCACAGATTGATCTGCCTGGTTTTTCAGTCACAAGTGACTGTTCCCTTCAGGGGATCCTTTAGGATCAGGATTGTCCAGCCTTCAGTTAGCCATTCAGAGTCAGAGACCGTTTCGGTCTCCAGCCTTGGTGGGTCTGCTCTGGTGTTGTTACCCTGCCACTGAGAGTACACTTTAGCTGGTTGTGTAGAGAACAGCTGGTTTATTCGCCTGGCTTCAGTTTCTCTTGTGTACCTCTTTAGGCGGCTGGCCAAGGCTTGGAGCCTTTGTATGACAGTTTCCAATGGTCTGGTATGGACATCTGGCTGTACCTCTTGGGCACTTGGTTTTTCACTGAACATTTCTGGAGACAGTTGGCTCACTTCTCTCCGTGCTGCCTTGATTTTCCCCTCTAGACCTTGTTTGACTGGGCGATGTCATTTTTGCCATGTAAATATTCAGCAATCAGAAAACTTAATTTGTATTTTTTTTGTTTTGTTTATTTACTTTGTACCAAATATTTAGAACAGTGGTGTCAAACTCAAAGTGGTGAAGGGCCACGATAGTTAACAAGAAAGTAGTTGGATTTGAACAGGTTTTATTTATTTTGTAGCAAAAATCACCTGGTGCCAACCTGGTGCCAAAAATATAACTTTCCAAATGTATTGAAGGGCAACATAAAACATTGCAAAGGGCCGCATGTGGCCCCCTCAGCCTTGAGTTTGACATGTGTGATTTATAACATCAGTCAATACGTTTTTTTTCTTTGTCATTTCAGTGATACCTGACACTTTTCAGAGGCTAAACTCAATGTCTATTCACCATTCTAACAGTGTGCAGTCTGCCCTCAATGATACAAAGCAACTTAACATAAAAAATAATGGCAACCACCATTTTAATTACATCACAGTTGCATCAGAAGTTCCCATGTTTTTACCTTTTCCCTGATCATTGACCAAGACCCAGAGACTATATAACTTAAAGGTGAAGTGTGTAGGTTTGGGTGATAGACAATACAACACCTCACACTTTCACACGTCCTTTTAAATGACCTAGAGAACATAGCGTGACACTGTAGAAACAGGCCAGATCATGACAACAAAATCATTGTAGCTCATAAATATTCAGAGCCTAACATGAATGTCCTGACATAAAATTGCCTTCCTGTCAGCAGTGCTCAGTTTGTCCTCTCTGGGTTCAGTTTGACCTGGGGAGCTTTATGAACAGAAACTTATGGAGGCTCTGGTTCATTCCACTGTCATTTTGAGGCGGGGATACACTACTCAAAACAACTCATGTTTTCCACTTTGTTCAAACCATTCCTCAATGCAATTAAAGGAATGACCCTAGTTTGTTCAAAATAAAATATGAATTATAACGCATTTAAATATGTAACTTTGCCTTACTCTGGTCTGTCTTTAAATACCCCTTTGTAATGTAAGCCTGGCTAGTCGGAGTGAAACATGAGTTTGATCCTTCCTTTCACAGCAATTTCCCTCATAATCATTTATCTAAAATGGGACGAGCTTTACTTTACTGACTGTTCCGTAGAAATTGAACAGACAAATTTTTTGTATAGAGAGATAAAAGAGATGTATAAAAGAGATTGGTGAAGTTGACCAGGTGTTCAAGTGTTGTAGGTCACTGCCTACTTCCACCACTAAACTCACGGCCATACAGCTACTGGCACAGGTGTGTCTAAACAACCTGCAGTGGCACAAAACAGGAGAGGACAAACAAGAAAAGATGAGATTGGTATGGCCAGACACAGACTGGGAAGGGCAGTGGTGGCCAGAGGCAGAACTTGGAGGGGCAGCGGTAACCAATGTGGATAGATGAGGAGGCACAGCCGAGGACCAGGATGCAGCTGGGGAGCCAGTGACATTGTCATTGTCAAGTGTTGTAGCACCCACCAAGATATTGTATATGTGTGCTGGGCAGCTGGGAGAGAATTAGTGGTAACACAAGGGGTGGTTGCAGGCCATGGGTTACTATTAGTAGAGTTCCCCATTGGCAGACTACCTTGTTTCTCCCGGGAAAGTGAGCAGAAGTGTGGGACCAGGCTGCAGAGCAGACACCAGGGGATTGGAGGGGAAGCTTGGCTTGACTGTCTTCAATGATTAGCCTGTTTTACTGGCCCTTTATTGTGCATTTGTGGATTTATTTTGTTGTATCATAGCCCATTAGTCAGCCTTTTACTTTTCATAATATTTATCATACATTTTAGCCTTGTTTTTATTGATTGGAATCTTTTGTAATACATTGAATTGTGTGCAGTGTTCCTGGGTTTTTTAATTCACTGTATGTGAATCCTAGGCCCCAACTTCAAAGGTGGCGTAGTTGAAACACACTTTTGACCATAACCTATTAAATTAAAAAAAAAACAATTCCCTCGACGACATAGTTGTAGCCTTAACTCTAAAACTACAAGTCAAACTATGCAACCCTTGCCCTGGGACACACAACGGCATCTCCCCATTACCAGAGGATCATTACTTTCAATTAGAAATGTTCCAGTCTAGGGGTTGAAATTACAGCATAAAGACAGCCTCATAATGTTAACAAGCACACAGAGTGAAAGAATCATCTGTGTAAAGCAGTTGGAGGAAAACTTTAGTGTGTGAAGTGTCTGGAGGAGATTTGACACGCTGATTAGAGTCTTGTTAAGACTCGTCTGATCAAAGCAGACATTTAGTAAACAAGCCTCTAATCGGCGACGTCCGCTCTCGACATTATTAACATTAATTGCATATTCCGCAGTGCTTATTTTAAGCCCATTAAGTGCTCTACCTTAATATCATTCCTTCTTAGTTTAGTGGCAGTGTGACTGAGTGAAGTGGATAATAGTGATATAAGAGGAGCAAAGTAGTTTAGTGAAAGAGGGAAGGAGTGACAGATGGCTCCAAACTAACTTTAGCTGGAGTATGGAGTATGTAAGAGTGTATGGTGTAATATATTAAATGAAGTGCAGCTGAGTAGGAGTGTTATGATCAAAATAATGTCACTATCATTGATGCGTCCCTGCCTGGGGTCATGTCCTACAGGGTAAAAAGCAGGGCCAACACCAGAAAACCACAACAAACAGAGTGTGGAAGAAGCATTCTTTCTATGGCCCTTATGAATTAACCCTGAGCTCCTTTGACTGTTTTGACTGTCCACACCTGAAATTTTCTGGATAAAAAGCTTGTCAAAACCTCTCAAATGTCATACCATACAAATGTTCACAATAAAGCTCTATACATCTTTTTTGGGGACAACCTCTCCTACAAACTGGGTGGCACTAGACAACCTTTCAAAATGGGCTACAGTGGCTTCAAAGATCAAAGATTTTGCGTAGCAACGACTTCATATTCATTCATTCATTTTGAACTTTACAATGTCACTCATGTCTTGGCGTAGTGGCTCAGAGTTGGAAACAGGTCATCCAGTAACCAGAAGGTTGGCAGCTTGATCCCTGTTCTCCTGTGTTCATACTGTCGTTGTGTCCTTGGGCAAGACACCTCACCCACCTTGCCCCCAGTGTCTGTGGCACTGGTGTATGAATGTGTGAGTATGTTTGGTGGTGGTCAGAGAGGCCAAAGCAGGATGGCATGGCTGCCACGTCTCCACCAGTCTGTGGCTACAGAGGGAGCTTTCCACCACCAGTGTGTGACTGTGGTGTCAACGAATAACGGACTCAACTGTAAAGCACTATATACAATCTAATCCATGATTTTATTTTCACCCCCATTGTACATGTACGTGTTTCAGTTAGTTATGTCATTTGTGCATGCATACACGTATCATACATGCATAGATGTCCTAGGTATGTGGTCATTACCATAAATTTCCCTGTCTGGAACTACAAAGTAAATTCCTCCAGTCTGTAGTCTCAGGCGCATGGTTTGTCCGGTCTGCTCTGACGTGCTGATGTAGCGTATTACGATGCACAGGGTTTGTTTGTGGTGCATAACTCACAGCCCACTCACCACGAGGCTGAATCATCATTCTTGTAGTAAACGATGACAAAGACCATGCGTACATTCATGCAGCATGGAAACGTCATGCACTAACAAATATGTCAGCTGCAGTTACACATCATAGGCTTGGAGTATGGACCATGTGACCATGGGTCTGTAACACACAGATGGAGCTGATACAAGACCCCGTCTGAGAAATGTAGACAGGCCGCCTTAATGCACGGGCTAGTGTCAGCAGAAGCTCAGGGGCCTGCAAGGATTAGGGGCCTATCATGAGCCAACAGTCCTCGAAGAAGACTCTTCCCCTTGACTGTAGTTCTGTTGCTTATGTGCATCTGAAAATGGGAGTAGGACATTCATGCTTTGAAAGTTAAAAAAGTTGGGTTTTGTAGAGTTATTTATAGTCTGGTCTGTGTGTGATGCAGTCCTTCAAGTAAGTAATAGCCTAAGTGATAAAGATGCTGTACTGAGCCAATGACATTTTCTGATGGTTTATCTGACTCCTCACCAAACTGCCCATGGCCAAGTCACTTATTGTTATAATGGTGA
Source organism: Rhyacichthys aspro (assembly GCA_036850595.1). Lineage (NCBI taxonomy): Eukaryota > Metazoa > Chordata > Actinopteri > Gobiiformes > Rhyacichthyidae > Rhyacichthys > Rhyacichthys aspro. The sequence goes on from CM072154.1 coordinate 3,100,449, forward strand.
AATGTCCCAAATTGGTGTTGTAAAAATCATTATTTGGTGTTTATTTCTAACCAAAAAATCTGTATTAACCTACAGCTGTGTGTTTGTAGTGTGTTTGTAGCTGTTAAAACTGCCTCAAACTGAGTTATATTTATTAAGATAAAAGTATATTGACTGGAGCATGACATTAGTAACATTTAAGAATTTAAATTACAATAACCCTTGATAGAGTTTTTTTTCTGTATTGCTTATCCTTGTGAGGCTGTTGAGTCTGGACATAACAGGAGGTCTTTTGTGCTGTGAGTGACTGCTGTAATTGCAAATTTGTTATGGACTTTTTGGTAGAAGACTATACTGCCTGATAAATGCTGCTCAATGTAATTTCAAATCTTTTACTCCAGAAGGAGTGGTTCAACCTCAATTCAAATTTCCGTGGTGCACTGGACAGCCTAGACCACATGGTCTATTTGAATACTTGGCTTCAGGATGGACCAATCTCTGTTGATGGTGTTGTCTGATTGGAAATGACCTTGGATGTGGTGTAAAAAATCCTTTTCCTTTTGATAAACCAGCAACATAAAGATTTACTATGTTGTTCTTTTTGCCTCTGGTTCCTCTCTGTTGACCTTCTGTCTTGATTAGTCATACGACCTGTTTACAAAAAGCCACTCCTACTCCACACATACATACTTGTAAGCACTATAACATGGATTGTTCATATTTCTAAGTGTTTTCTTGTGCATTAAAAATATCACCTTACCATTCAATTCTGTCTTTACAGCGTAGATAACAAAGAATTAAAGAAGAAAACCATTAAATAATAACACAAATTAAATACTCTGTGTCTGCAGGTACTGGAGCTTTACAGTCTCCTCTGCACTGTTCACAACAGCGGTTAGAGCTGTGGGAATGATGGCGCAGAGGTAAAATCCAGTTCAAGTGAAGAACAGGGAGACAACAATAAGAAGAATGTGGTGAACCATTTGTTTTGGTTTCTATCAAGTTACTAACCCAGAAAAACAGCTTCAATGTCGAACTTTCCCGGTGTGTTTTGACAAAATACTGCAGGTCACATTCAGCAGAGTGAATGGAGGACAAGACAGGGCAGAGACAATACCTCATTACATGGCTAGAATGAGCAGACATTCATTAATGACATAATTAACTAAAAAAGTTGAATATAACAAAGCCCTCTCTGGCTTTTCACAAATGAGCTGGACTACAGGATTGTGTAATTACAGGCTTTAAAGACAGCGAACAGAAAGGTCAGAGGGCAGTGACAGATAGTCACTCGGCCTCTTTTCATCTCTAAGTCTTTTTCAATAGTTGGGAGCAGACTGTGACTTCCGCCTGACCCCTGGACTGGAAAGGTTGATTAATTATGTCGAAGGTCCACAGAAGGAGTTCACAGAATAATTGCAGCCTAGTTTCTTCTCTCACCTCTCTGTGCTCTGGGCCTCTGCTCCTATGGCACCGCTGTGCACAACGTCATGTGTGTTGTTCCATGTAACTCAGTGAATACAGACCAATTAAGCCTTTATTACATCGCAGCTGCCTGGTAATCACTGGCTTTTGCACCGTCTGCACTTTATGTTCATGGAGTGAGGAGAGAAGCCAATCGTTCTCATCACTCTGGGATCAATTAGAATCTTAACGGGCCTAATGAGTCCCCTGCTTCTATATATTTTGCTGTGTGTTCAAAATGTCAACATTTGTTTGTTTTATAATGAGAGGTTTGGGCTGGTGAGCTGCAGCATAATACACACCACTGTAGAATGAAACCCAACTAAATATCTACTTTCTCTACACTTACAATACTCTGCTTTACATTAACAAGTATAATACAGGAATCCTTCCTGTGTTAAGTTTGTACACAAGCTTACCAAAGTGGTGTTTACAGTTACTTGTCCCCTCACGGGGTACATACAATCATACTGTATTTCATTTTATTTTGTTTGTGCAATAAAAGGAAATAAAAAATACAGTAGTGCATTAAACACAATGCCCCAAAAGGAGTTGGTAAAAGTGAAAAACTCATCAACACCTTCCCCCTTTCCCACACACGTAAACACAGTCAACCTACACAAATACAGACTCCATCCATGTGTGCATGTATACATTTGACAAGGAAATACCGTACAAAAATAGAGTATACATTTTTAATATAGATTTACATATACAGGCACAATACACATACATACATACATGCACACACACACACACACATGCAAGGGGTGTGTATGGTTGTATTTACCAAAAGAAAGTGTTTAAGTGTACCGGAGATGAACAACCTATAACAAGGGGCTGTTATCCACATCTGCATGAATATACTGTATGTATACACTAAGACATAATAAGAGTCATACAGTATATAACTCAGAGCAAACATCCTGTTTTATAACAGTGTGTTACACTGAGCCCTTTTGTCTGCAGTTAGTTTCAAAAACACAGTACATATGCATGTGTATGCCCATACACTCCTATGTACATGTGTGCACGTGTGCATCATACACAGCTGCAAGCTGAGGGTCTATTCAACTGAGTGGCAGAAGAGAAATTTTAGTAAATGCCTTAATCCAACTAAAACAACATTTTTCCTTATTTATGTCCGAGGGTGACACCTGAAAGTCCACAGCAGGGTCTGCTCTCAGAACTCACATGGTATTTGTTTGGTTTGGTATCTTTCAGTTTCACACCACAGTTTTTAAGTTCAGTAACCTAAACCAAACTGAACCATCTACACTGTGTTTACAGAAACAAAAGAGAAAATAGTTCAATGACTTAATTGTGGGAATGGGTAAGTATAACCCAACTGCGCTGTGAGTGGTGTGCGTTTATATAGCGCTTTTCTACCATTTTTGGAAAGTCAAAGCACTTCCATTCACACACACAAACACTCACACATTCACTCTGCCATAACAACACCATCAGTAGCCTCTAAACCATACTAATGCATTCATGCACCAGTGACACTGGAGGCAAGGTGGGTGTAGTGTCCTGCCCAAGGACACAATAATATGAACTGTGGGGAGCAGGAATTGAAGTGCTAACCTTCCGGTTATTGGATGACCTGCTCAACCTCCCGAGCCACCATGCCCCACACATAAGTTGTGGATGTAAATGTAAACTCATGCCAATATCTGAAGGGGTTGAATGAAGTGAAAAAAGCTCTGATACCTTTGTTATTGACTACTGTCATCAAAATCAGGGAAACCATAATATTCATACTATCTCTGAGTCTAAAGTCTGTACAAAATACAGAACAGAGCAATGGAACAAATAGCAGCTCATATAAAGAACAGTAAGATTTGTACAGTGCCATGAAAAAATGTTTGCCCCCTTCCTAATGTCTTTTTTTTTTTTTTTTTACAAATTCGTCACACTTAAATATTTCCAATCATCAAACACATTTAAAGTTTAGACAAAGATTACTCAAGTAAACACAAAATGCAGTTTTTAATTGATGATTTTATTTATTATTATTTATTTAAGGGTAAAAAGCTATACAAACCTACCTAGACCCATGTGAAATGGTAGTTGCCCCTAAATCAAACTGCCAACCTCATCAATAACTCAAATGTTTGAGATAACCGGCAATGAGTCTTTCACATCGCTGTGGAGGACAATTTGCAGTTTGCAGAATTGTTTTTATTAAGCCACATTGGAGGATTTTTGTGCATTAATCGCCTTTTTAAGGTCAGGTCACAGCATCTCAATTGGATTCAAGTCCAGACTTTGACTAGGCCACTTCAAAGCCCTCATTTTGTTTATTAAAGCCGTTCAGAGGTGGACTTGCTGGTGTGTTTTGGATCATTGTCCTGCTGCAGAACCCAAGTGTGCTTCAGTTTGAGGTCATGACCTGATGGACATTCTCCTTCAGGATGTTTTGGTCGAGAGCAGAATTCATGGTTCCATCAATCACAACAAGTCGACCAGATCCTGAAGCACTAAAGCAGACCATCACACTACTTTCACCATATTTGACTCTTGGTATGATGTTCTTTTTGTCTATGTTGGTATGATGTTAATTTTGGTCGGCCAGCCACTCCTGAGAAGGTTCACCATTTTCTCCATTTGTTGTAATGGCTCTGTGGTTGGATGGAGTCCCAAAGCTTTAGAAATGTCTCTGTAACCCTTTCCAGACTGACAGATGTCAATTAAATTGTTCCTCATCTGTTTCTGAATTTCGTTGGATTGCAGCATGATGCCTTTTGAGATCTTGTGGCCTACTTCACTTTGTCAAACAGGTTGTATTTAAGTGATTTCTTGATTCAACAGGTCTGGCAATAATCGGGCCTGGGTGTGGCTAGTGAAATTGAACTCAGCTTTCCAAAAACATGTGATAAATCACAGTTAATTCATGATTTCACAAAGGGGGCAACTACCTTCTCACATGGATAGGTTTGTATAGCTTTTTCCCTTAATAAATAAAATCATCACATAAAAACTGCATTTTGTGTTTGCTTGCGTTATCTTTGTCTAACATTTACATTTATTTGATGATCTGAAACATTTAAGTGTAAGAAATGTGCAAAAAAAATGGCAACCACGAAGAACAAGAAGTCAGTTCACACTTTTTCTCGTTATCATCTGTTCACATATTCAGCAGGTTCCACAAACGTCATTAAGAACAGCCTCTTTCTAAAGTACATGTTCATAAATGTGTGACATTAAAACTATAACATACTGTAACACATACATGTCATTATTCTTAATTATTTGATTATAATGATTATATTGTGTTTGTAAGGACCCAATTATCTGTAATGAAGCTTTGGTCAAAAATCTGTGAAAAAAGCAGATAAACCTTGAGTTTTTATATGAAAATAGGTTTTTTTACACAATAGAAATCTAATTACAAGAATGTTGAAATAATGACAATAATTTTCTCTCTATACCTATAGGTCACTTTAACAGTCTGAGCAGAGTCATATCAGTGTGTGTGAGAAAAACAGGCCAAAACATCATGCCTACTGAAGACTGAAGACAAAAGTCTGTTGTCAGAGGATATAAAACTGTATGAATTACTTAAGACAACTATACACGTTTACACTGTGTATAAAATACGTCCATATTTACATTCCAAATATGCATTTTATCACAATTTGGAGCTTCAAGACATAAATGCACAGCTTGCTTGTCTCGTAACCTTTGCGTGTTGAAAAATCAATAAGTTGCATATACGAGGGGTGGTCATTCAGATCCCTCCCCGATCACAACCAACCACAAAATACATCTTAGTGGGTGACCTTTGTGCAGCTTTTCACACTCTATTTTACAACACCATCAAACAAAGTGGTGCAATGAATTTACTTGTCACTAGTGGCTCATTCAACCCCATCTCCTCCGGTAGCTGCGCCCGCCTGCACTTTAATAAGGCAATGGAGTCTTTGGCAGGATCAGTACATTTAGGAAATCCACCGGGTTGATGAAGAGCGGTGCCAACGCTAAATTGAGGAACAGATTTGATAGAGGTCAAGAGACGCTTGATGATAGATGATAGTGACAGTGGGGGCTTCCCTCAACTCAATATCCCCACAGAATTCACTGATTTTCTATTGTATTTGTTCATTATTAGTGTTTAGTGTTTTGTTTTTTCTTCTAACATTGTTATGCGCAATTGGATTTGTGAGGTCACGATACATGGCTGAGCAACCACAGAGACAAGAGGTCACACACTAAGGCATCTTTTCACAGTGACCTAAGCCAAAAAGGCTCATCTTGTTGTGATTTCCATTCCGTGAAACAGGAAACAGACTCTTAATCACTGTCCTGGTTCAAACCGTTTAAACATATCTCTTCTGGTTGGTCCTTTATTCACCTTGTGTTTAAGTATGCTCAACCCCCATCCCTTCTTTCGTTTCAAACTGAGATGAAAGACGATGTATTTTCATTTTAGTTTATCCTCTCCCTGAGTGTTAAAGGGACGTTCGTGGTGAAGGTTGTTTCTCAATCGCTTTAGCCTCGACTCCTATGTTCACTCTAATGCGAGCTAGAATTCAGGCTGCAAGACACTTTCATGAAATACTCCCAAAACAATGCTGTTTCGTGAAAAGCCATTCACACAATAAATGAAGGGGGAAATCTCTCTGAAGGTTCCTCTGAGGAGATTTGTTTTTGCAATTATTGGATTCACAAACATGTAGAAAACATGAATATTCCGATGTGCTGCAGCATTCATTGTTTGATCAACACTTGCAGGACCATTAGACCATCAGAAAGGAACGTTGTGGGCTGTTCTGGGAGTTCATCCTGGAGGAACACAGCAGCACAGTAACAAGGAGGTAAGTACTGTCTCCACAAAGCAAGAAGGTCCTAAGCGAGACAAAGACAGAACATTTTTCATTCAGCTGTAAACATTTAAGCATTAATGTTATGTGTGAATATGTCAGAATATTATTAGTTTTGAATTATTTTGCTCTGTATTTTTAACTGGTTTGCAGTTATGCACATTCACAGGAGCCATGCATGTTTTGTTTTTAGGAAATCCTCTCTGTATCACTTCAGATTTGACTCCATCTGATCATTAGATTTTGTCAAACACACACCCACAAACCAAGCTTAAAATTGTGTAACATTATTATTTTGTTGTTGTGTTCATATTGCCTTTTCTCATATAGTGCCATATTTCCATGATCTATCCCCGTTCTCATGCTCCAGTATTGAAAGGGCCCCAGCTCACCTGTATGTAACTCTAACTCTGCTCCAAGAGGAAGCACCAAAATGTTTGTTTTTTTGCTTACTTCATTTTTCCATTAAAGTCTTGAAAAAGCGTGCGTGGGAAGAACTCAAAGAGGGTCCAGAGGGTCTGCTAAAAGCTTATTTCCATCACAGCTACAGCTCACAAATGCACTACTCAATTAATAATTAACAAATTGCCCTTCGAAGGCCTCTTTCTTTTCAAACAGCATCGGCAATGAAGATGGAAATGAAGTGTCGCTGCATACGGTTAAAGGACCTTCATGAATATCCAGAGATGGATGAAGAGGCATGTTTAAGTGAATCTGGAGACAGGTTTGGAAACACCCTTAACCCCCGGCGCTCCTGGGGCATCAGCACATCATAAGACCTTTAAGGCTTGTCAATATATAATCACACAGATGCACCACGCGGCAGAAAGCAACAAGGAAAAGGACCAAGAACTGCATGGACAACAAAACTGCATTTTGAAGGAAAACAACTCTTCTTTCATCGTTTCCTATTTTGGATTAGAGTTGTCTTTGAAGGAGTGCTTGAGATTCCTGAACTCCTCAATTAAACTCACTCACTTTTTTTATATAATCTCTGACTGTAAATGTTTCAGTGAAAAGTGAAAACCTGCGTCTCTTACCTTCATCTGTTCCTGCCTAGAGGTAATATTCACGCTTTCTACAATATTTACTTGGTGTGTGTTTTACTCAATAAAAACATCAAACGTTTTTGCAATATCTTATTCAGATTCAGTCAGAAATGATGTTTAGCACGTTCAGTCACCTTGAAGTTATGACGAGAACTAGATGCTTTGGCCATGTTGCGGCATTCCCATGGGGCCTGTCACTCCCTGATTTGTGTTTTCTATTAAGGATTAAAGTAGCTTGAGATTCCTGACCTCCGCGTTTAAACTCAAAGGGCTTTTTTTTGGATCTCTCACTGTAAATGTTTCAGTGAAAAGTGAAAACCTGCTTCTCGTATCTTCATCTGTTCCTGCCTAGAGGTAATATTCATGCTTTGTACAATATTTACTTGGTGTGTGTATTACTCAACAAATCAATCAATCAAAAAACATAATATTATTCAGATTCAGTCAGAAAATAATGTTTAGCACTTTCAGTCTGGATGCTTTTGCTTTTGTGTTGTTAAAAGTTCCACCAGTGAACAATTGTGGCATTCCCATGGGGCCTGTCACTCCTGGATTTGCCCCAATCATGGAAGCTTTGATTGCGATAAATAGTTTAACAAGTTTCTCTCCATGTTGACGCTCCTAGCAACTCAAAATCAAACTATGTTAATGCCATTTTATCCTGAGCTACATATCATCATCCTTCAGAACGTATACTTGCTGTTAGAGTATGTGTATAGTGCATATCATCACAAGGATCGCACTTATGTCATAGAGGTCATGTAACCAAATAAATAAAATGTGTGTGTGGGTCTTCAAATGCAACCATGGTGACAGAGAGTTCTTGTTTCGATCAGGTATGATGGACGTTGGTCTGAAAGGTGAGTGCTTGGACTCTACAATGTGTTCAAACTGGAAGAGACTACTCATCAAGTGCACTTTAGGCTGGAGTTGTGTAGGGAGTTGTTTCAGAAAGGCCCAATGAGAGCCCATTCATGAGTGAAGTTTAAAAGAAAGATCAATAGAACAATGCAATTATCCTCCTCTGCATAGAGTGGCATTGATTCCACACAGTGTCAGTCATAAAATAATTGCAACGTTTACTGGTGATGTTGATGATTGACAGAGCCAAACCACAAAGTGTGCATCAGTGTTGTGCATTAGATAACTGTGCTGTGCCCTCTAGAGGAGCAGATGAATAAAAGATATTGTTGTAAATAGTTGTAATAACAGACACAGAACCTCACAGCAGGCTCTGGCCTTGGACTGTGGTCTATTTTCCAGAAGATTCAGTGTCTTCCTCTGGATTTAGTTGCATTTAATTGGCTACTTCTGCAGGTAACTGACCGCTTAAGTAATGATTATGGTACCCAAGAAGAAGAAGCACATGGGAGTAAGTGAATTTGTGAATAAAAGTAATCTGCAGTGTTGCCTGTGAATGTTCCATTACAATACTATACATCTGAAGTAGCTACCTTTTTTTTTTTTTCAAGATAGCTACCACTGAAGTCATATTAAACTAAAATGTCTATTAAAATTGTATTTCTAAGTTGCTTTGGTTTGTTAAGGCTTTATGGAAACTAAAACAAACAACATATTTTCTCTTATCTAAAGAACAAAGCTCCCTTGTATTACAACTGACCAGTTATTATAATACTGACTTTTAGCCATTACAAAATGGTTAAACTATCCAATAAAGACACTTAATGGTCGTCTGCTGCACATCCACTGACAATTAGTAACCACACCTAGGGGATCATGTTAGAACTAAATGTAAGCCCTGTGTTTTCACATAAGCCACTGCTCTTTACCTTTGCTGACCACTGTGGGATTTCTGCTGCATCAAACAAAAATTAAAGCATTAGAAACCCCTGGGATCCGATTTCTTTAGTGGATTCTCATTGATTTTGACAATCGATAGGTGGGATGTCCTGAACTGAGTGGAGAAGCATTCAGGTGGATCAGCGCGCAGTGACCCCTCTGACCGGGACCACTCATCTGCAGCATCGTCAGGCCCTGCTCCACTAACATAACACTGGTTTGCTGACAGTCAAACATGTTGTCATTGTCAATAATTACACTGGCTGTTTAACCCTACGCATGAGCTTTTCACAGAAATCAATTTTTAAAATGCCTAAAGTTAGCATTTCAAGGGAAACATTGTTAAATCAGTCACCTGCCATTAGGATGAGACCAAGCTCATTTAGGTGCAAACAAGGCACTTAAAACAGCGAGGACAAAACAGGTAATAGCTCTAATAAATAGAAAGCAAATTAAAAACAAGTACTAATTGAAAGACTCGACTAAACAAGAATAAAAACCACAAATGTTACCAAACCATATAAACTTTGTATAAAAAGGCAACACTTAAAACACTGGGTAAAATTAAAAAGTCTTTAATTAGCACCAATCACTCAATCTTGCTTAATCAACCTATTGCACTGAAGCACTAGCCTTAGTCTTTAAAGTGCCAATAAGAAACTATCCAGGCCCAATACATTTTTAGTTTAGTGGTAAAACAAAATAACAAAAAACAGATAGTGGCTTCAAAACAGTGGCAGATTAAAATATGCACTTTCAGGCAATCATAAACGCACGCATGTTACAGACAATGGTGTGAAAAAGTATTTGCTTCCTTCCTGGTTTCTTATTGTTTTGCACATTTGTCACACTTAAATGTTTCATCAAACAAATTTAAATATTAGACAAAGATAAACCAAGTAAACATAAAATACATTTTTTTTCTGTAACCACTCTAGCTGAAACTGTCAATCAGTCCAAGACTTAAATTACTAAAATGTCCACAGATAGCCCCATAGAACACCTTTCAGGCTGAATTCTCATCAGCCTTACATGTGCTTCTCAAGGCTAAAATGGTCATGGCCTTGAGTGGTGGTCTAAAAAGCATTTTCTTTCTTTCTTTTTATTTTCTAAACACTGCTGAGAGGGCGTGGCTGCACATACCAGTGTCTGCTTGGAGAGGGATTCTCCTCTTCATCAGTGCTTGCCACATCACTTTGCTCATTCACACCCAATTGTTCCTGGGTGATCATCTCCTCAGCTACTAGTAGCTTGAAGTCCAGATACTGGTGATGTCTTTACTTCTCTCCCAGAAGCCTGACTGTCTGATCTGTACTGATCCAGCTGTTAGTGCCAGAAAGGTAAAAAACTCATTATTGTGATAATTCCATCACACATATCCAGGACCATGTTGCTGTTATATTCAAACGCAACCTCAGGTCGGGGAATGCTTAAGAGACTCTTGTCTTGAACATCTCTTGCAACTGTTCTAGAGATGTGTTTAATACATTTCATTCAGAATAAGCTGAGAACTGGTCTGTTGTCCAGGGACTCTGTGACAGCAAGGTGCACAGGTTTTCTATGGCTTTAAATTGTTAAACCGTGTGTGTATGTCAATAAAAATGCTTTGAAAATAAGATAAACCCCCTTTTCTGTGTAAAGCATATCAATTATGCACCTTAGAGCCATCATAAATGCAACAGAACTACCAGGTCTTAAGTCTTTGGTGTTGAGATTGTGGCCTGTGTTCATAAATGTGGACTTACATGAACTCTTTTCATGGCTTCAAACCTGACTCTACAGTGGACGCCTCCAGACGAAGGATCCTGGAGATAAACACACCAGTGATTTGCAGCTTCAAGCCTACCTAAATGCACATATAAATAGAGCAGCTAAATATTAAGCTACCTGCTAATGTCCTCTTCCCACTCACTGACACACTCATCTAGTCAGTTGCCATTTGCCAAAACCTACTTGTTTAGGTCAATTTAGTCATCTTTGGAGGCACCGGGTCTGTTGCTAAAATGTACAAAGGGTCTACTGCCAAAATGAAGATTCAAAGTGTGCACCTTACTTTAAATTAAATACATCTACATCATCTGCAGAATGTTATATACCTGTATCTGTTCTGAGCTGAAAACAAAAATCCATCCTGATGCTGAAAATAGGTTGGATCTCTGTTGCATAGCAATCACTGGTGCTTGTGTAACATGTTTGTCGAGATGAGAATGTTTTAAACCGTCTTCTCTGGCTTTACAGGCCGGTGTGAGGCTGCAGCACTGACAAAGACAGGCTGTGCTGACTCATTTCTTCATTCGGCAGTAATTCCTCTGAAAGCCGCGCTGTCACACTCCTGTCGGTCCTGTCTCACGCTGTCGTCAGCTGCCTTCCACTCACACACGCCGTCTGTCCCTGCGCTGGGACTCGGGAGGACGACTCAACAAACAAATGAAAAATCTGAATCCGTGACTTTGTGAAGGTTTGGAAGAGGTCGTTTTAAATTTTTGTCATTTCACCATGCCTTTTGAGACTCGGAGTGTTTCTCAATCGCCAGGATACTTCCTTCAGAGGCGGCTTCTCTTAAGAGTGAAGTCCAAAGTCAAGGCTAGAGTCCTGTCTTACTCCACGTGAACAAGCTTTGCTGTGGCTTTGTTTCAGTATCAAAATCTTCACAATTTTTCTATTTAAATATAAAAATAAAAATAAATCACAGTTCCACGAACCCCAGCCCAGCTCCTGACATAAATGATTAGGGACTGAGCTAAGCGCTGGACAGGGCTGAGCGTGTGCAGCGGAGTGTCAGCAGAAGGGGCCGTCCTCGGGGTTTTCCAGTTGGACAGTGAAGCCAGACCCGAGATGTGGACAGAATTCAAGCACAGAGCGCTCTCCTGCTGCAGAGGGACACAACTGTGACCTGGAACAGCACATACGGAGCTTCAGAAGTCAGCGGAGGCATGCACCGAGCAAAACATTCCCCTAAATAAAAAAGTATGTTTTGATAAAGATGGATTTGTAAAGTACAGCTGACTGGAGCACAAACAAACAGCAAGAATTAAGTCTGGTCAGCCACATAAAGTCATTACTTATTGGTTTGTATTTTTGTACTGAACGTCATTTTGGCTCAGAATTGTTTTAATTGTCTGTATTATATTGAGATCCACTGATTAAAAGCCTCTGTTTTAATGATTTTACACTGACATTTAAACAGCAGACTCCACACACAATCACATTTTCCAGGTGTTTTTGTCTGATTTTGAGAAATTTGACTGACTGCTCCCCAAATCGAGGTCAGGTGTTCACAGCAGTTCAAAGTTATAATTTTGGCAATATTTCCAATTTCTCTGCCTGTTTGTAAACCTACTTTTCCTCTCTTTCTCTCTCAGTGTTTGTTGTTTCTTGTTGCTGATTGGTCAGTGGACTGTGTTTCTATCTTTTTATCGTCGATTTGGAGCTGCTTTGGACTGATTAAGCCCTTAACTGTAAGTTTTTTCACAGTGATCTCTCAATAGAACCAGGATTTGTGGTTTGTGTTGCCTCGCTAACTACCTAACCCAGCTTTTTATTACAAGACCAAGGTCTAATACAAGACTAGGCCCTGGACTAAATCCAGTTTAGCATTTTCTGACTTCGAGTCAGTTGAAAAAATATAATTTAGTAGTTTTGTGTGGGTCTTTTTTAACCCTAAGGCAACACAAGAGGTAGATTTTTTATTTCATTATTCTGGATGTTTTATTCTGTGTAGCACACTCCTTCAGAAACATAAAATAGTAGCTGCAGACTGAGTTGGCAAAGGCCCAGTCTCACACAGAGCCAGCTTAAATGAATGTCCTTCAAATCTCTATTCTTGGGAAAAGATAAAGCTTTCTTCATAAAATGGAATATGGTGAACATGAGATAAAAATAGCCCTTTTTTTTGTCTGTGCAGAGTTGTGCAGCTGTGGGGCTTCTGCAGTCCTCCTACAATAAGACCCTCGCAAACCTTATTCATGCTCAGCTGACTGTGAAATGATAAATGGATGAACACAAACCCAACATGTTTCAGCGAAGACCAAACTTCTGTATTTGAGTCAACTCGAGTCCGTGTCCAGGACTTGAGTACTCCATCTCTGGCATTGTGCAGCCTATTGTAGGAGAACACATGATCAGACAGTTTGCTGATTTTCCTCTAATCAGTAAATAATGCATACAGTTTACCTTGTCTGACGATTGCTTTAATTATTGCCATTCTTTGTCTCAATTTATCCATGCTAAGTTTCGATGTCACATTTAAACATCATCTCAGATGCAGAAACACATTTCTTTCACTCCCCCGGCTGTGGCTGCAAGTGATCCAAATGTACTGCAGCATCATGTCAGGATCATTCTGTCGGCTGGCTGACTTTTTCTGTTGCAAAACTCCAGAAGCACTATTGCAGCCTCTTCCTTTAGTAGGATTTTTTTCCCCAAACACCTCTCTGGGCTTTGCTAAAGGGGCACTGTTGAATATAGATCAGTTCAAGTTTACTGTAAGTCTGGAAAAGTACTTGGGACAAAGTGACATGAAGCTGAAACTTTACATGTTGTGTCCAACCCAGTTAAGGGTATGAGTAAGCCCCCTGCAAGTCGTTGAAAATCACACAAATTGAAAATCAGACAGGAATACTAACTAAACGTTAAATCATGTATTATTTTTTATTCTGAATAAGTATTTAGGGGTTAGATCTTCTGTTCTGGGGACAGTAAAAACACCTGGGCAAAACACACGCCCTCCTTTTAAATCACTGTCACCGTTTCAGTTCAGGAGGTGAACACAAACAATATAAGAACAATATAAAAGTGGCCTTGTTAAGAACAGTTATGCTAAAAACATTCACTTGTTCAAGTCAGAGTCAAAGCAGCTTTACGCTAAAAGGAACATAAAATAACCATGAATGTCCCGTCAAATTGCCTAAATTTCAAACGGAGCTCTGCTGTCGTGTCGAACCTAAACCATCACTGTTCAAGCAATGAGTTCTTAAGTTATATCGTAACACAAGTCTGATCAAAACTAAAAGTTGTTTTTCTTTTTGAGACCCATAATGACAATGATGAGACAGATGTACTGCATCTAGTCCCTCACATCAATTATAATTTTTAATAAAATCTGTAAATAAAAATTAAAATCAGGTAAAAAAATTTTTAAAAAAAGTAGTAATATTAAGGACTCAAATGGTTACACTGAAGATACATTTCATAGTTACATAAATATATAAAAGACTCCATATCAATATCACACTTTCTGCACCATAAATACCATAGGCAGATCAAACAAAATCTCATGCACTGCACCTTTAAAGTGATTAGTCGTCTTCATGAACCCAATTATCCCTTGTATATTTCAGATTAAATATTGGTCCACTGCTCATCCGCCAGCGCTTGCTCTAGTGCTCTTCGGAGGGGCTTTTAGGGCTCAGATAAAACAATGAATTTGGCCCTGATTACTGATGTGCCTATTAGTTTCTTCCATAATGGCCGCCCTGAGGATTAGCCGACAGAGTGTCAGCCCGTATTTAACTGTAATAACCCTTCATTTGGCTGACTTCTGCTCCCGTTCCTCCTCTATCTGCTCCGTTCTCATCAACAACAGAGGCTGCAGGCTACAGACCTTTACAAAGCGGTGAGGACAAAGTGTGTCGGCAACTGACACAAGGTTATGTCAAAGAACTGAGTTTGGTGTTTTGATGAGGTGAATTGGTCCAGATTTAAAAAAATAAATAAATACATGTGTAAAATAGTGTAATTGTGTTAGTTATGCAATAGTTAAATTGTTGGTTTGCAAATTACGTTCATCATTATTCTAAAAACCTTTTGTAATTATTACTTCATTTGTGCACAATTAAAGTGTATCCAACTTGTTATAGTATTAGATCCATACAAAAATATGAATACGATTTGCATGGTTAGCGCTCCTGCCTCACAACAACAAGGTTATTTCATTTGTCTTTTGAATTAGCTCTGATGCTAAGCTCCAGCTGCTACAAGTGATCCAGGTCAAGCCCCTGAATTGTGCTTATTGGTTGATATCTGTGACTTCCTGTTTTCATCAGCACAAATGATGTCTTCAAAGCAAAATTACTCAGTTGTGAAGCCATTTAAAGCATCTATAGCCCGTTTTTTGTCATTTCTGGTTTTGATGGACTAACTAGCGCCACCAGGGACCTTTTTATTTTTACCATCCGGTTGATCAGTCCTTGCGTTTTTACAATTTTAGAGCCTCAATTCGCTGTTAGATTAGCTTATGCTACCAGCTTAAACTACAACTGACCAAACAACTTTGAACATTTTCACTCATGTTTCTATTTTCAGTAAAAATGAATTTTAAAAAAAAACACTAAAAAGGAACAAATCTATGATTAAAAAAAATCTCCAAAATTACATTAAAAAGGAACCAGGGAAATGGATCACAGTTCTTTTGGTCCTTTTAAATGTGAGTCCTTTTCATAAAAAAATTGGGGATCACTTTCTAAATTGCTTATAGTAAACGAATGGAGCACATGTCACTGGGTGGAATTTTTTTTTCAGGAGGAAATTAGTTTGACAAACACAAGGAAATTAGTCTCGCCACAAACACAAAATGCTAAGGCTACACACACACACACTCCACACACACACACACACACACACACACACACACACACACACACACACACACACACACACACACACACTGCGGTACAGTGGCCTAATGGCTGTTTGCATCAGTGACCCAAATAATGTGCCCACACTACAGTAGAGTGGTGATTAATAGGTGTTCACACAGGTCTGGTATAATCACAACACTGGTGACTTCACAGCTCACCTCTGCAACCACCTACACCCACTCCCCAGCGCCTGCCCACAAACTAACGTGCTATTCTAGGAACCAGCTAACAATCAACATGGCCGACATCGTTAGCCTCAGCTTTCCCCCGTGGGCCAGACACAGAAAATAACTTTCCCTTTTCCCTGGCATCCTCAGATATAAGGCTAAATGAAGACATACAGCCTCGGGTCCAGCGGCCTGCTCAAGGTAACCTCTGCTGTCAGCACACATTTACTAATGCTGCCCGTCCACAGGAGGGTAGAGGAGGGGGCAGCTCTGAGGGGAGAGTAATATGCCACGGAGGTAATACCCCCTGCTTGATATTTTAATAAATAAATGCCTCTGCCTTATCCCATTTCATTTCCATGAGTGAATACACAGAGGAGAAATCCACCTCCGCTGAGTTTGTACAGTAACTGGTGAGAGCGGCAACACTTGAGCAAATCCAAATCTATGGAACAGTGCTGCTGTCAGAATTGAGTTCAAGAGGTCTTATACTAAACACTGGGATCATGGGAATCTGAGGGCCTGCATTCAAAGTGACTGTATAGTGTGACTTTCAGCCTTTTTATAAAGAGATATATTTTTCCGTTTATAAAAAGCTACTCAGTCCACATGAAAATAACACCGACTGCACAGCAACGCTTAAAACTAAAAAGAGTTCACAAGATCAAAAGATGGCAGTAAACGCTATGCCAAAAATCTAATTAATTTTGATTTTGACTAATGTTTTTCAAGGTAGGATAATTGTCCCAGTGGGTCTCTCCTTACAGGCCCAAAAAGTATGGGACTGACCCGAAAAGTATGGGACTGAGACAGCCATAGTTTACTCTAGCTCTCAGTCTAGTCAGTAGGCTAATGGTAGTTACATATCCCAATATTAAACTTCCAGTTGTATTGCATTATTAAAAGTTTATTAACCTAATATGAAATTATAAAAACTCATTTCTGGATTTCCCATTTCATTGTGTCTGATGGTAATTGCGAAACGGCCTGTTTTCTGATTTTTGTTTTGTCATGTCAAGATGTAACCTGTTGACCAGAAAGTACACAGACCTTCAGTGCCATTCATGCTTTAATATCATTTCAAGACAATCCAGCCAGCACTTGGGTCGTTCCGCTTCACAGGAAAATACATCCCCATGAAAATGAAATGAGATGTTTCCTCAGGATTAATAAAACTTCAGTGAAAGAGGAGGCCCCCGGATTGATGCCTGAGGTTCAAAGGCTCTAAAGTGGATACAAAGACACCAAAACTCAAATAAAAATTAGTTTTGTCATACATGATCCAAACCATGCTTCTCCAAACTGCATCAAATGGTATACTTTAACATTCTGTTGAGAGACAAAAATAAATGCAAAGTTGTGCTATTTTTTCATCTTTATACATGTTGTGACACATTGCTCCACTATATTGCACCCATCTTTGTTTAAGGGATTAGTTTAGGATTAGGGTCTATATTATGTTTTGGTACTGTCTACAGTAAAGCCTACAGTGAAAGACAGAGGAGCAGATGTCGACAGGTTAAACGACTCAATAAACACTTCACAGCCATGTTCCTTATCGCCTGTTGAACAAACTGCTCTCACCGTCAGACTGATCACAACGAGTGTATATCAGCAGTTGGCCGCTCACTTACACTGGGTCCACAGCCAGTAGTTAAGAGCACTGATTTATTTATGACATGACTCTTAACACTATTGATGTTTCCTTTTACAATCAATCTTCCTGCCTTCAGAGAGCAGGGCTCCTGCAGACAGGCACTAAAATTGGGACGGATCAGGTTTAAGGTTAGCAGTGGTTTTCAGACTTATTTGAAGGAGTGCCAGATATAATACAGGCAGTGGTGGGCCGTCAGGGCCAGCAAGGCCTTCTCTGTTGGCCTAAACATGCTCAGAAAAGTACATTTATTTTATTTTATTTTCATAAATATGTAAACAAAATAATTCTCTATTCTCTGTTCTCTTTATGTCATATTAAATCCACTTAGTTGAGTGGCTTCCAATGTTGTTTATTATGGTAGAGTTTTTATCCAATTATATTTTAGCTAGCTTGTGTTGTGTTTCATTTGAGACCTTCAGAATCAACAGAGCAGGCCCCTGTGCACTGTAAGTGAACGGACACAGTCAGTTACAATAGCCAATCAGATCTGGATTCTGCATACCAAGGTCTTACATTGAACTGGACGTGTACGCGTCCTGTGATTGGATAAGCACTTGCTAGAGCCTGAAAGGCAGCAATTTTCCAGAATATTGAACTAAAGCCGGAGATCCAACAGCTATCGCTGTATTTTTAACCCATAAAGACCGAAGGAGGAGAAGAGATTGATCTGGTTGCAGATAAACTTTCCACGCCATTTTCAAGACGGGCCTTTCACGAAAAGCTGGATATTGTGAGAAGAGGTCGGCCAACCCCTGTGCTAGCTAGCCTGTCTCAGCAAGGAAAAGGGTTTGTCCGTCATTTCCAGACGAGCAACTATGAACGGTACGTCACTGAAGGCCTAAGTGTGAAGTGCACGACCCACCACTGAATACAGGTGCACTTGCACTGTTTTAT
Source organism: Rhyacichthys aspro (assembly GCA_036850595.1). NCBI lineage: Eukaryota > Metazoa > Chordata > Actinopteri > Gobiiformes > Rhyacichthyidae > Rhyacichthys > Rhyacichthys aspro. The sequence goes on from CM072154.1 coordinate 3,118,923, forward strand.
GTTTTACACTTTCAAACATGGAGAGTTATAAAATATACAAATAAAAACACTAATGACATAATGACATGTCATGTACTAGTTTAACCTGCTCTGACTGAAGACTGCTCATAATGTAACTTGTATCACATCTACAGACACATAACACCAACGACTAGAGAGAAATCTTTTTGAAAAGATTTGCTAGTGAATGAACGTGAGTGAATGGTTGTTTGTCAATGTTTGTGTCTAAATGTCAGCCCCGGCCTCAGGCTCAAAGCTGCTGGGATTGGCTCCTGTCACGAGCGACCCCTAACGAGACTAACGGGACGAAGTTGAATGAATGAATAAGTGTAATAAGACTTATTACTTTATTAACTTCATAACTGTCTTTTTCTTTCAAGTGACAAACACAGCATAAAGTATAGCCTGACTTTTATTAGTTATTATTATCGGGGGTTATAAAATCACAGTCTTTTCTATTTTACCTCTCACTTTGTTGTCATGCACTTTATTCCTGTTGGATCTCGGCTGAGCCTTTATGTGACAGTATTAATTTGATGATGAAATGATAACACCTGTATTCTCTGACAAAATGTCTCCTTCGGGAGCCGTACAGGAAGTGTCAGAGCTGGATTTAGTAACAGCCCCTGTCTATGGCTCCAGGCAACACCTCCACATGTCATCATTAACCACATAACCACATATCACATATCACATGCTACTTTTACTGCAAAACTAGCACACCTCTCCTCAATTAACATGTGTTTTATTGTATGGGTTATATGCCAGAGAGATCCAGATGCAGAACTCTTAACAGCGGCACAGTAAGTTAGATGTGCTAACAGTGTGGGTAGAGCTTGTTAAAAACTGACATCTACAGCTATTTTACACACCTTTTATCACTTGTTTCATCAAAAGTGTTGGGTTTTAGTTCATGGCACAACAAGAAAATCCAGATGTTAAGCTCGTTCAATTTCAGGTTTACGTATGATCTGATCTGCGCAGTAGCAAATAATGGTTATAAAAAAAAAAATTATAGAAAAAAATACATAAAATGTAAAAGAGAGTCCATCAAAACCATGAAGTGTTTAAAGAAACAAACCAAAAACCTCATTTATGCTGAAGTCACACATCAGCCAATGAGAACACATCAGGGGCTTCACATTGCCTCCAGTGCCACAGCACTGGTGAGTTGGTGGGCAGCTGTGGGTAAATTGTGAATGGGTGAATATATGCATCATGTAGACTACTTTGAGTGGCTGAGAAGGGCACAAAAAAGCACTATATAAATGCACGCCATTTACCAAATCAAAATTATTTAGGTTTCTGGAGAAAGCTCCCAAGCTTTTTCTGGCTTTTGAATGTGTCAGCTCAAGGACCTGAGCTCTTGATCTTATTAAAAGAAATGGGTAAGAACATATATTTCCTTTAATAACATGTGTTACAGTCATAACTGATTTTCTGGAAGTTCACATTTGCCCAGTCAGCAACTATTACACTCTTGAGCAAAGAAATCCCTCCACAAATATATTTCAGTGTCACATATCGCACCATAATGGACGACTCCCCAAGGTCCTCTTTATACAAGACTCATATAATTCTGACATAATCCATTTGTGATCTTCAAATGAATAATTTGTATTTAGAGTGTACATTTGCAATGTTTTTAATCTGTGCTCATATTTACTTATTCATTTTCTGTCTTCTGTCTTTTGATTGTAGCAGGCAGCTAAGCTTCTTTTATTAATTTATTACATTTTGTAATTTTCTTAAGGCCTCACCTTGTATTCAAGTTGCTTCTGACATCAAAGTTGTCCAGTCATATTTATGTTGCTGCTCTCTCTTTGGTTCAGACTTCTTGGGCCAAAAAGAAGTCCTTGGCAATGTTTGTTTATGGTGGAACTGACATTAACCCTTAAAAGCTAATATATTATTAATAATGAGATGAGGGCAGTGCAGTTATTGTCTCGGTGGCCATTGATCACAGTTACTTTTACTACTAAAAAAAAATGTTTTTGTCAGACTTTAGAGTGAGTGCTCTTGTGGTTGTTATAACATAACATTAAAATAGGACACACAGTGCACAGTGTAAGTGTGTGGAGGACTCTGTTCTGTCAGGCCTTCTCCTGACGTTCAAAGCCCTCTATTACCTCTTCCCTACTATCTGTCCAGCCTGCTCCAGTCATGCTCCCAGTCCATGCAGCTAAGATTCTCAGCTACAGGTTCCATCCCACACCCCAAGCTCCAGACCCTTGGAGACAGAGGCTTTACTGTGGCAGCACCAACTCTATGGAACTCTCTCTGGGTCAACTCAACTTCTTTGGACACCCACAACACCGCTCCACCTGCCCCAGGTGGTGTGAATGTGTGTGAATGGGGTGAATGGAAGCATGATGTAAAGCGCTTTGGGTGCCCGAGTAGGGCATGAAAAGCGCTATATAAATGCATGCCATTTACCATTTACCATAACAAACTTTTAAAATGAATCTCTTCAATCAGGCCTTTAAATCTTTAACCACTTTACCGACAGTGTTTTTTGTTTTGTTTTTGAAATAAGATTATTATTATTATTTCTAAGTTAAGTATTATTATTATAGCACCACTTGTGCTGTCTCAAGTGGAGGAGTTCAAGTATCTTGGGGTCTTGTTCACGAGTGAGGGAAGGATGGAACAGGAGATTGACAGACGGATCGGTGCAGCTTCTGCAGACATGCAGTTGATATACCGGTCTGTCGTGGTAAAGAAAGAGCTGAGCTGTAAGGCAAGGCTCTCTATTTACCTACCTAGTCTACGTTCCTACTCTCACCTATGGTCATGAGCTCTGGGTCATGACCGCAAGGACAAGATCCCGGATACAAGAGGCTGAAATGAGTTTCCTCCGCAGGGTGGCTGGACGCTCCCTTAGAGATAGGGTGAGGAGTTCAGTGACTCGGGAGGAGCTCAGAGTAGAGCCGCTGCTCCTCCACGTCGAGAGGAGCCAGCTGAGGTGGCTCGGGCATCTGTTCCGGATGCCCCCTGGACGCCTTCCTGGGGAGGTGTTCCAGGCATGTCCCACTGGGAGGAGACCCAGGGGCAGACCTAGGACATGCTGGAGGGACTATGTCTCTTGGCTGGCGTGGGAACGCCTCGGTATTCCCCCAGAGGAGCTGGAGGAAGTGTCTGGGGAGGGGGAAGTTTGGGCATCTCTGCCGCCGCGACCCGGCCCCGGATAAGTGGAAGAGGATGGCACTTGTGCTGTGTGTCTATTATAAGACTCTATGGACTGTATCCATTTGCTAATACTCCAGAGTATTAAGTTGTTGGATGATCACCAGGGGTACCTCTCTCTGATGGAGGGTCTGAGGACGGGGGGTCTTGTCTGTAAAGCCCTCTGAGGCTGCTGTTGTGATATTGGCCTATACAGAAATAAATACAGACTCCCAGAGCTGTACAACCAATTTTTGTTGTCATTATTGTTCCTAAATAAATCTCTTCAGATACCACAAAGTGTAGGTCATGGTTTTAGCACTATCCAGCTTAGTTCATATAATAATACGTTCTCATAGTTAACCAAAGTGGCTATTGTCTGGTCTCATACAAGAATGCCCTATTTATCTCCCAGCTCTCTCCCTTCAGGCCCTTGTCCTACACTGTGAGCTAATTCTAGTCTAAAAATATATATTTTATATACTTTTAGGATATTTGCAAGAATATGCATAATTCTGTGTGTGCATGTAAATCATATATATTAAGCATGATCAAAACAAGGAAAAGGCTTGTAAGTAACTCAAGCATATGTTAGCTATGTAGCAAATTTTCACAATGTACTGCTCTATTCCTAAATAGAACATCTCAGGAACAAAGCGTGAGATGCTGCTGAAGAATATTCAGCGTTTTCTGTGACAGACTGTGAGAACACTGTGAGCCTGCCGCACATCTCTCCACCTCTGAGAGCTCTGAGCCAAGGTTAGCCTTAAATACCCCCCAAGACAAAGAAGGAGCGGCTTTCTCTGAAGCACAACATCAAATACATCAGAGTAAGCCCATGCATTAGAGCACAACTCACAGAACAGGCTTTTGTCTCTGGCCTCATTATATTCCCTCAGAACTCCATCCTTGACCCGCTTACTCCACTAACCTGGTTCTGAGAAACAGATGAATAAAAAGTAGGTTAGAGAACTAGTCTATCTTGTGCTCCATGTGATGAATAAGTCCTTTTAAATGGTGCCAGTCACTGATTAATGCCACTCTCACTGGTGTCATTGTTCTTCACCCTAATACTGCATTTACTGCAGATTTGTCACACTATATGAACACATATATGAATATGAATGAATGAATGAATATATATAAACACTGAAAAATGAGCAACATTTGGCCAATTATTTCAGACACAATCATTTACCATAACTTTTTATTTTCTGCCTTGTACTGTCATGTGATACCGATGTGATAGTGAAGTATCTGTATAGGTAGGTTCATCCTCGTTTTAAATCTTTTTATTGTACTCCTACCTTATTATTTAATTTGACTTATTTAATGTGGAAACATTCATTTAATTAGCAGTACATCATAAAACATTTACTTTTAAATTCTACAGAGGTAAGACTTGCCTGTATCATAGTCTCTAGTTTTACTGAAGAATGATTCTCCATTGGGCTTTTCACACACATTTTCTTCTATTTAAAAACTATTCCTGTGGTTCCTTTATGGAAAGTGTGAAAGTGACATTTTTTTTTATTTAAATTAAAAATTATGAGTATTTCATGCAAAACACGTAATTACCGATCCTATCTTGTCTATTTCTGCCAAGTGAAGAAAAACTGTAGAGAATAAAAAATAAAATAAAATGGACTCAAAGACTAGTCCCTCCATCCATCCTGACCCTGGGGTGGGTTACAGGGGCAGCAGTCTGCACAAGAATACCCCAACTTCCCTCTCCTCTGACACTTTCAACATCTCTGTAGGGGGAACACCGAGGCGTTCCCAGTTCCACCAGTGTGTCCTGGCTTTGACATCTCTCACATCTCGATGGGGCATGACACGAGCATCTTCCTGGTAAAGGGGGCCAAGACGCTTTCAATACAGATTCCCAAACTTCAAGGGACTACTCCAATCTGCTTCAAGGTGACAGAGCTCCTCACCCTGAGGGACTCTGCAGAGGAAACTCCTCTGGTCATGACCCACAGCTCATGAACACAGGTGAGAGTACGACACTACGACAGACTGCTACATCATCTGCAGTGGTTCATAAGGCCATTATGAAAAGCTTCCCTGATTTGATGCAACTGAAGCCCATCCCTGGAGCCAGGCCTGGTGTTTACCCCTTGCCCACCACCTGCAGGACGAACCATAAGTGGCCTGATCAATGTGTGTTGAACCCTGGACACAGAACCAGCGCTCTGGACATCGAACACCAGGAGAACTTTCTATTTTGACCCCATGATTCTGATTCTTTTAACTGTCTGTTGATGTTCACTGTCATTACTTCCAGACATTCAACTAACCAGAAATAGCAATATTTCAAATGGTCATATTTCCAGCATGTTATTTAAGCAACCAGCATTTTGTCAGAGAAACAGCGACTGAATGTCTAATGTATCAACTACTGCATATTCAATATAAGATAATGTATTAGAAAACGGTTGTAAGTCAGCTGTGTTTTGAGTGTAAAATAGTGTCCTGTTGCTTACACTGGTCATTAAACTTGATAATCTTTCATCAGACCTTGGTGATGCTGGACTCTCTGGTCACACCCCATTTCCTTCAAACCTATACTGTCCATCAGCAGCTGTCAGAATCAAAGTGGCGAACATGGATTTGTAGCTTCAATCTTTAACTAGATCGTCTTAGAACAGACAGCAGCCATAAAATTGACCACTGCATTAGATACGACTGAATGATTTTGATCAAACTTACTGTATATACACTGTATATATCCTGCAGCTTGTTTCATATGTGTTGTACATTATTCTGTGAATGGGTTTGAATAAAAAAGTGTGAGGGAAAATAAAGGCCATTCAATGTCTTGTCATGAAATAGGCAGAAAACTAAAATTCCAAACAACGTGCCAGTTCGACTCACACATTAGGTATTTGGATTTGTAATTAACTTTGGTGACTTGACTCAGACTTGGACTTTATTTAGACCCTCGTCCAGTGACTTGGATTTGCACTTCAACTTAAGATCACTCGACTTGGACTCCTCTTGAAATGTTTTTGGTGACTCGAACTTGAACTTGTACTTCAAGTGATGGTGACTTGACTCAAGACCCAACTCTGACTAGTCTTTGGTGACTTGCACTCCAACCCTGAGGACTTGAAAGTGACTTGGATTTAAAAACCGATGACTCGACGACAACTTTGCAGCACTAATGATGTGCATATTCTTGTCAGAGCCACAGCAAAGAAGCGAGAATGGACTGAGAATGTGGCTTAAGATGCATGCAAGCTTTTAACATTGAACCAGCAAAAGTGTCTCTTTATCTCTTCCACACAGTGCACATGTGCTGTTCACATGAAGTCAACTTTCCATGGTGTCCCATGAGCTTGTGATGGACATTACTCCACATACTGTGAGTACTGTAGGCGTACTGTTTGTGTGGAACAGGGGACTCCATGTAAATTTCATCAAATGGAAGTGTTGTGTTTCTTTGAGCTAAAGCGACAGCCAACACGGAAGAGTGTGGGTAAAAGGAAGGTTGTGTACAGTCTATTTCTGTCTGCCTGCTGTATTTCTAACATCACTATCATTTGTGGGGGAAAAACAAACAAACAAACTAAATAAATAAATAAATAAATAAACAAGGGGCATATGAATCACCTGTTGAAACAGAGCCATCGCTTAAGTCTCACTCTTGGTATTTTTTTTCAAATGCACTTTTCTTTTTTCTTCTGTTGTCTCATCAACGAGTTATTCCGCTGTTTCAAAGCCGTTTCCAGACAGTTTTTTTTACTATTTTTTAGAGGTCTCAGGGGATAGAGGCTCAGGCAAAATAAAAACATTGGAAGATAGCTTTAATCTATGAAATGGAAATAGAATAAAATGGTTTGGTGGATCCCTGATCTATAGGAATTATGGTAATTGTCTATCGTTACAGTTTACACCAGGAAGAACCAACTTAATGCCCACTGCAGTCTTTTTCCTAACACATACATTATAACAAGCTTTTTCAGTGGTAGTTTTTCTGTAGATTCACTCTAGTGATTGTGGTGCCACCATGTTATTGTTAAAAAACCATTGACCTACTCTTTCAACAACCTTGGAACTCCTTCCTTGAGTGGTGTAGGAAATATGTTTGGGAGAACATCAAATCTCATAACGTTCGGGAAAATTGTAACAAAAGTACTAAAACGCCTGCTTTCTTTTCCAAAATAGAATAATATCGTTGTGGGCTTTCTGCCGTAGCAGCAGCCATAACAAAATTACAGAGTAGACTATACATAGGGAAACTACAAGTGTCACTGTGTGTCAATGGGACCACCTCATTGGGGGAAACAAGCTCTGGGTCTCACTGACTCTATTTCACGGTGAGTTTAGTTACAATTACATTGCAAGTGACGTAATCAAATCAATGATGGAATTGTGTAATATGTGCATTATAAGCATAATGATAGATAGATCCACACTGTGATACATAAATCCACACTTGGGCGAAAAACAAAAAGCAAAAGGGAAAACATGTTTATTAGAAACAGCAGTTTCCAGGTTTAGCATTATATACATGAATAGAACATTGCATTTATTGTCTACATTGTATTAAACACATGCAGAACCTTTGACATGAAAAAATAAACTTTAAAATGTTGGAAATCGGGCAGCTTTATGAATTTGATGTTGGACTACAAGTGTGTGTTAGTCCTGTGACTAACTGGCAATTGTCCAGGGAGTAGCCAACCATTGACACAAAGCCGCTGGGGTAGGCTCTTAGCCCCCGTGACCCTTTAGGGGAATTAGAGAGAGAAGATGAATGAATAAACTAAATAGATCAACTGCTCTGTCCGTCTTACATGCCTATGATCCACATCTATATCTAGCTCAGAGCATCACTGAGCCTCCCCTGTTTTCATCACCATCCTCCCCTCAGTCTGACAGCAGCGGCTCCTCTGGGAAGTAATTAGGAAAAACTCAACAGAGACACACAGCAGTTGCAGAAAACAAGGCTTTCAGAGCTTTTTCCTCTGACTGGCTCCATTACAACAGCACCAGGAAGAGGCTCGCAGGTCGAGCACAACATCTTTAGGGAATGTGGGGTGGAATGTTGGTGGAAAAATGGTGTTTTATTAAAACCCAAAAAGACAACAAAGAAGAAGGAACAGGAACATACATATTGATACAGTCCCATACAATATTGTGCTGTTCATAACAAGATTGCAATGTGTACAGTATAAACAATACACCGATCAGTACAACACACCTGATGCTTGCGTGGCCATTGTTGGGGCTTTCTGCATGGATTTATGGTCCTGTTTTTAAAACCATTTTAAGTCTCGTTTCCTGTTTCCAGCTCCAGTTGAATCACCGACTCAAGATCCTGACTGCTCACTGCTCCGGGGTTCAGTCCAACTTGCTTGGACAATAAATACTTACCTGCAATCTCAGTCTTGTATCTACTTTTGGGTGCCGTAACACATGTACATATATGAATCTATGCACATTGTGATCAAGAGTGTGGAGTTTATAATGCATTCACTCTTTATTCATCAATGAGCATATTCTCAAGTCTTTGTTAAACTTTGTTGTTTAATGTTTATCTATCTGGGAAAGAATGTAGGGCCCCAGAGAGAAAGAGAGATTTGGCACCTGTTTTTTTGTTTTTTGTTTTGTTTTTGTGGTGGGTCTTTGTGCCAAAAAGTCTGTTTTTCATCAGAAAGTGACGTGTCTCTGTGGTTATAAATCTATCTGGTTAAAACAATGCTCATAAGAAAGATATTATTTTAGCAGGTCCAGGAAATTCCATAAGTCGCTGAGGTCAATAGGTCACACACTGTATCCCTTCATTTCTCAGTGGTCATATTGTTATGCCTGATTGATCTATCAAAAAGGTAAGTGGCTAAAAACAAGCTCAAAGTTTTTTTTTAGTGAACGTTTTAAAGGAAGGCTGTGGCCGAATGAGCTAAGCTAAAAAGAACCTAACTGGCAAACAAAACAATGCTATAACAGTATACATATGTCTAATTTCTTATATATAGTCATTAACAGAAAAGACCTCTGAGTAATAATAATAATACTAAAGGATTAGATTTATGTAGCGCTTTTCAAGGCACTCAAAGCGCTTCATTCATTTACAGTCACACACTGGTGGTGGTAAACTACCTCTGTAGCCACATCTGCCCTGGGGCAGACTGATGGAGACACGACAGCTATACCGTGACTACGGCCTCTCCAACCACCCCCAAACATACTCACACATACCACACCAGTGGCACAGACACTGGAGGAAAGGTGGGTGAAGTGTATATTATTATCTACCATCATCCTCCATACTCATGACCAATCATTGTCAAAAAATTCTTATGTGCATGAGTAGGTCACCAATCCCAGTTTTTTTTTTTACATCAGACCCCAGAAGGTGATTGTAATTAATAAGGATCAAGAGACTTATTGTATCAGCTTATAATGATACATCCATATACATCTATATACATGCATCGATATTACTGCTATACACTTAGATGTTCTTTCTTTTTCATTAATTCTACATTTTCCAAGACACATAATTACCTGGTAGTGACTTTACATATTTTGTCCGTACCAGGTTAAGCTCTTGCTAAAGTAGAACAACTGTGTTTGACTTGAACATTGGGAACAGTGCTTTTGGGTGGGAGCCACTTTTTGTTATCTAGGACAAAGATAAAGTTCTTCCTCAGAGCAAGTTTTTCTCTTCGATGATGCACTAAACTGTAGATTTCGGGCTCTTTGCCTATTGCTCTGCGGGCGAGTAAACACAACAGCCAATGGCGACTGAAGGCTCAGTAACCGCACCTGATGGCTGGTCTCTTTTGAGCGGAGCCTCTGGGGTCATTTGAAACGTACTTCATCAAGCGCCACGGCCATTCAGAGCCAGCTCTGCCCTGCATGAGCGACCTAGTTAGAATATCCCACTCCAGAGACAAAAGCAATAGCCTTTTATTCTGCAGAGCTGCTGACCAGGAGCCAGATGCTCAGTGGTAGCACATGGAGCTTTGAAGTATGGTTTGAATGAAGCATATAAATATAGAAAAGGTGCTGTTTGCGCACGGTGGGCACTCAGAGTGGCTGGTGGTCTGTGTTTGAGCAGAAGAATGTCTTTGAGATAGAAGACAGAAAAATGAGGGTAGCATTAGTTAAATTAATACAAATGTTCACACAAAAACTGGAATTTTATATACATGGTGTGGTTATGAGTTGAAATGAAAACACATTTCACCAGTATAAGGATTTTAAGACAATGGCAGTGATAGTTTGATATTGCCCTTAACTCGCAAAGTAGTTTGTAAGTAGCTGTATTTGATTGACTTCTGCATAAGGTAATATAGGCAAGAATACAAAAAGAAACATGAATCGTGATCAAACTGAAATCATGAGCTCAGCATAAAAGAAATCATGACATGACATTTTTGTTGTATTACTCTATACCCCGCTTTATAATAATTATGTGAAATGGCTCCATCAGCATCAGTACAATATGACACAGTGAAAGCACCTTGGCAAGAGAATAGCTCAGGGCAGCCATGTTTTTGCACTGATTTGCCCTCAGAGTATGTACTACCATCATTTTTAATTCGACTTCATATTTTCCCTCAATAAAAGAGGGCACAGAGAAAGTAATTGCAAAAATTTGCTCTCCATAAATGTCAAATCCGGCAGCGACATGACAGATGCCTCTACAGTTTTCTTACCTTCACAGCAAAGGTGCCAGACATTAGCGCCATTCTTCGGCAGAGCACTTTGTCAGAAGGTCATTACGTCCAACAGCTACTTACTCATGTGTCTTAACCCGACTCAAATAGGAAGATTGAAGGCTTGCTAAGTAAATTAAAGTTCTCCTGCACCAACTTGGCCTGTGTGCATTCTGCTTTATATTCTCAGGCCATCAAAGACATATGGGACGACGATGCTAATGTTTGTGGCTAAGCTCCGAAGACGGATCGGTCGTCAAGCTGAAGCACACCGAGGAAGAATGGATGGCTTTCTGCAGAGCGAAGGGAAGCAATGGATGGTCACAGTGTTTGCCACAGTGAAAGGATGGATGGTTCTTATTGTCTGCATCTGTGGGCTCAGGACGAACAGGACAGAAGGATTTGGGAAGCATCCAAAAACGACCTCTTGTTTGAGGCCACTATGACCACTCTTTGACCATTTCAGTCGCAGTGATGTGTGTCATTCACACTCTGCTGCCGACCACCTCTATTGAATTGCATTTCTGTTATCAGAGACCTTCACCTGCAGTCGACCGTAGTAAACACTGTCAAGAAAGAATCGCTGGAAAAGAAAAAAAAGATGCTCGATTCAAACAGATCTCCAAGTTTTGACTACAGTATTTTCTCTTATTATTACAAATATAAAATAATTGCATCATCAGAAATGCCCAGCCCTAGCTGAAATTATATCGGTCCTTAAATAGAGAAAACCGCATGTTGGTCATCTAGAACGGGAATCTCTAGTACAAAGCATTCTGGGAAACGTAGTCTAGCCGTTTGAGCTAGTCTTTTTTTTTTGGATAAATTATAAAATGGAAGGGTTTATCTGTTTTACTTTTAAACATTAAAGTTCTGTACGTGGCGCTAAATAGTCCAGCTAAACTAAAAGGGTAAACAAAAAAAATGCATAAAAATGACTTCCAAACCAAGACATAAACAGGAAGTCTACACATCAGCAAATAAGAACACAACCGGGGCTTTACATGTTGCAGCATTTCATCTGTAACTAGTGTCCTCAGTAAACAAAAACCCAGAATAGACGTGGCTGGAGTTTAGCAGCAGTGCTAACTCAAAGCAATTATGGAATATTATGGTGTGTTATTCACTTGGATTAAGAAGTATTCTCAGCGACAAAGACCAGATTTAAAAGAACTGACAGAGACCTGTAGAAAGGCTTCTGTGAGGTCTATGAGGACTCGACAGGCACCACTTGAACAACTAATGGTTAAACTTTGTCACATAAAGAAAATAATAATAGGTCTCTGTATTTTTTTTTAAATTTAATTTTATTTTTGGGGCTCTTAATTTTTATTTGACTGTCAGTGTTAGACAGACAGGAAACAGGGTGAAAGAGGGGGGAATAACATTAAGCAAATGATCCAAGCTGGGAATTGAACCCAGGTCTCCTAAGTACGTAGAATGTGGCAGGTGAGTCACTGAAGTTCCCTGTTGCTTTCATTTATGCTTTTCCTGCATTGGCATCAGGTTCAGACATTAATATATACTCACGTCTGTTTAGACCTACCTGTATTGTTAGCATTTTCTGCATTTGTTGCTCATCTATCATCAAAATAATGAGTGACAGGTGACATTTATATTAACTTTGGCAAAAAGTGACTTGTGCTCATGGAGGTTTACTAAATACTTGGCTCCTATGTAAAAAAGGTGTGTCCCCTTGATGGTCCTGATGGAAAAAGCTTAGATCCTCCACTGCACGGTTGGCTTTTCGTATATTATCACTGTTTTGATCATTCTAGCTCATTCAGCTGTGTCACATTTTAGACTATCAATGAGACTAAATGGTCCTTTAATGAGAGTGTACACACATTTGAATCAAGAACTCTTTGAATCATTTATGGAGCTTTTGGATCGTTCATGTTTTTGCATTTACACTGAGTGGCTGTGGCTCCGGTGCTGTTGAATAAAAAGAGTCTTTAGTCAGTTAAAAGCAGCCTGGGGTCACCTCATAGATCAGCCCTGTGTCTCTCCAGTGGCAGCCACTTACAACAGCTTCCTCTTAGCCTCCTTTAATAATCCACAACCTGTAGTTCTCCACTTAGACCTTTAGAAAGAGCAGGTAGCAGAAGTTGAACGCAAGTGTTGACACAGCGGTCCGCGGAGGGCTCTCGGGCACTCGTCTCATCAGCGGTCCATAAAGCCGGTTACATTCCTGTTCCGTTTGGAGATACAGCGGCTCTGGGGAGGACAGCAGCATGATACGGGTGAATTTAACAGGATCATAATGTGGAAAAGCTCAGGAGACAGAGACAACGACAAAGCCAGGCCTTGTTTTTAAAGGCTCAAGAGCAAAACTGGCATTAGAGTTATAACAGCTGTGGTATGATCTCAAAGGTTCAAATCTGCAGTATTTACAGTAATGTATTTGTAAAAAAAAATCAATACCATGCTAAATAAAATGTTACTTTTATATTTTTGTGGATACAACTGTTAAAAATTAGTAAAGTAAAATTCTGGTAGCTGTACTTAGACTCTACAAAACTATACATAAATATTATAGTATAGAATGTTTTTTTCCCTTTTTTTAATGGCCAAAAACTAAAAAAAAGTCTTTAGATTTGATTTGCAAGAAAAAAAAGTAATTCTTTTTATACAACAGAAAAAGAATGAGGATGAAATGATTCATGTTTTCAGGCAGAAGTGAAGTTAAATGTTTGACAGACCTTTTTACTGCATTCTGACATTGGCTCTGTGGTTTGTGAAACTCCATTACAGCCTGTTTGTTGGGGTCTGATGCTCCTCCACTGGTGGCCATTTGGATAATATGCACAGGGAGCCGCTTCACTGGATCTGTGCGAACGAGGGAAAGTGCCAAATCATTAAGTTATTTAATAGTTCATTGAGTCTCTACAGTTGGCCGGTAATTAAACAACATTCAATCAGTGTGAGGAGGGAGCAGCTCCAGTGACATTAAGTAGATGAGATGGTCTTAACCTCTGCAAACTGCAAGAATCAACTGATTGGCAATTAGTGTCCGCACCAGCTGCCACTGATGGAACCGGACAGAATGACTTTGGAAGCTCAAACTTTGTGATGTGACCGAGCAGAGAGTGTCACTGCTGCAGGTGACGATGCAGGATTTTAGAGGTTTTAGTCAGTATGCTATTTATGTGGTGGATAAAACCTAAAATCTGGGATCTAAAATCTAAAATCTTGCAGCACTGCTCACTTTTTAGTAGATGTTTACAGTCAGAAAGGGTTACATTTTCTAAAAGCTTTTAAAACAATCTTTAGGCAGCTGTATAGTAATCTTTTATTGACACTATCCTCCAGAGTCAGTTGCATGTGTGACCATAAATCATTACATTTCCAAACCCGGAGAATATCCTACTACATGGACATCATGTAACATCAGCAGATCCTCAGAGAAGATGAGCATCAGGAGTGGGTACTGTGCCTCGTGCACAGATGCCCCATAATCTTCACTTACATGTATAACTGTATAACTGTAATGCTAAAGCAAAGCCATAGCACTAGCTTCCACTGATATGAATTTTTTCTGCTTTAGCAAACTGACAAATGTTATATGAGAGATGTTTATGACACTGCTAAACAAGCACTTTGTCACTTCTGAATTGTAACAGAACGGTGGATGACAGGAGTAGCAGCTACCTAATACTCCTGCTTGAGAGTTTAAGTCAGGGGAGGGCAAACTTTTTGGCTCAAGGGCCACACTGGGTTTTAAAATCTGACAGACGGGCCGGACCACTAAACTTTTTTTATTAAATAACTATTATTACTAGTATTAATTACATTAGAAAACCTGTACCATTTCTTGCACAGTTTCTTGGCAAATAAGACTTATGGTACTCACTGGACTTCAGTCAATAATCTCTGTCAAATATCTCTGTCCACATTAAAAACTTGTGTGAATGGAAGATTTCTGTTTGTAGATATGATGGTAGCTTTTAAGGCATTTAAGGAAAATGGCCAAATCTGTGCTGTCTTATATTAAATTATAAATACTTTGTAAATGCTTGGCGGGCCGCATCACACAGCTCAACGGGCCGCATGTGGCCCCCGGGCCTTAGTTTGCCCACCACTGGTTTAACTGATGTCAAGGCTTGGTTGGCTCACACTAAAACTCAAATGTTGTTTTGTCACACTGGCACCATAGGTTCAACCCACTTTAACTCTTTTATTGTTTTATTACTCTTATTTACTTCTTTCTTTTTTGTTTCTTTTAACAATAAAGTTCAGAGGTATCTTCATCTGATGAAAAGCCTGACATGAGAAGTCACTGTCTGTGATCAAATACAGAAATAGACTTATTATAGGACTAGAACTAGGTGCTGATTTAAAAGGAACCAATATCTATAAGCTTAATAAGGTAAAGTTTCCAATTTGTTTTTGCAGTGTGTGACAAAAATATAATTGACTAATCAGCTGATATATTCAGAATAGTCAATTATTGCTAAAATAATCATTAGCTGTAGCCCTCATGTCCTCATATACATTAACATTTGTATCTATATAGCTGTTGGGTATGTCAGTGTGACTGCAATATCATTTTTCACCTTGCTTTGTGTACATATATTGATCTCGTTGCCTTGTTCTCTGAAAATGAATGCTCTACCCCACGCCTCTAACCTCCACAATCCTTGTTCCGTTTTGTAACTAACTTCTCCATTGTTGTAATAAAGCTGTTGGCCATGTAAAACGCGTTCTGCTGTGGGCCCAGGGCAGGTCCTCAGCAGGGCAGCTGCAGTATTGATCAAAAACAGCCCAGTCCCATGAAAACAACTGAAAGGTCATGACGGCGGGAAGCTGTCTGCAAAATATGAAAATCTCCATCTAATCTGTGATTATAATCATAGCGAGCTGCCTCATCCGGAGCCTTCCAGCAATTAGCATCTGGAATGGGGATGTGTCTCAGCCAACAACTAAATGTCATCAATATTACATTACAGGGAGCATTAACAAAGACATGAAGACATTTGGCAGAAAACTGTGCCTTCTTTTGTTTGACTTGTTTGAAGTATTATAATTAATCAATCATATTACCCTACAATGCAAATCTAACCTTCATTTGCCCTGCTTCATTGAGTCTTCCTTTGTCATTTCTGCTCCACTTATGATCTCAGTTTGAAAGGAAGATGTAGACTGATCTGTGATCTGAAGTAATTCACGACTCATTGTCCTTCTTGGTATTCACAAAAAGGTTATGAAAAGTCTCTGTTAAACTATATTCCTCCGGTTAAGAAGTCAGTATGAAGTGAAGAGGAAAGGAGCCAGAATGGTGCCTTGTGGAGCTGCTGCACTGCTCATTATAATCACTATGTTTACATTAAGAGCTTAGTTGGACTTTTCTCACAGCTTAAAACCTCTATCTTTGTCTGAGTTTACAGCAAGAGGGAGAGTTGACCCCTGGCTCTGCTCAGACTAATGCTGCATTCATGTGGTCTGGTATTTAACAGCATTAAGAATGTAAAAAAGAGCAAAGAAGCTAGCGTTAACCATAAAATGTCCAGCTAATTTACTCAGTAATCATCAACTCTAACGCTAACATTCTGACTTTACAAGTTGAAACACAACAAAGTAAGAAAGTGTGTCCAAACTTAATGGGAGTAAGCTGTAAACCTGCAGAAATCGTCTGACAAGGAAACACATTATCTGGGTGTATTCCAGAGACGTTTACATGCAGTTTAAAGTGCTGGTTATAGTCGGACTAAGAACTGTAAACATACTGATTCAGAGGCTCAATGATCCATCCAATTTGTTTATTATGTTAACTTTTGTTTATCTTGACAGTAACATGAGTGTAACATGTTTAATATGTGGACTGCAGCTCTTGTTAAACAGTTTGTAGCCAGGAATGCTCTTGTAATATGGCAACATTACTTGTTAACACCATAAAGTGTAAAAAAAAAAAAAAAAAACCTGTCTATAAATGCGTCAAATTACTCTGAAACCAAGACCTAAACAGGAAGTCTGCACATCCTCCAATAAGTACACATCAGGGGCTTAACATGTTGTAGCATTTCATCTGTAACTAGACACCAGAGTGTTTTAAGAAGGTCGACCTGCACCAGACAGGAGGTAGAAGACAGGATGAGTGAAAGAGTGTTACGACATTGGATACATGCAAAGGCAGCATGAGGAGACCCTGGCCACCAGACTGAACTGTCTTTGATTACTCAGTGCATGTTGTTAGCATGTTTTTTTAAACTGCTTTGAACTTTTTATTGGACTTTTAGATATTTTAACTATTGTCTTGGTATTTTAATTGATTGTTTGATCAGATTGCAATACATTTACAAGAACCAAGCAGTGACCAAAACAACAGGTAGAGAAATGGAGAGCTGGTGCTGCATATGCCATGTTATTGTTAGATGTTTGACGTAAAAGGTTGAAAGTGTCTTGGTGTCCAGTACTTTCAAATTCATGCAACATTTTGTCTTGTTGCATCAGAGTGAAAATGTTAATTAATTCTAACATACCTGATTATAAATGCTTTTCTTCACAAGCAAATATTTCAATGAACAAAGCTGACTGTAAGCTTAGATCTCAAGAGCAATTTCACTTCTCCTTTCCCTGTACGCTTGCATCAAAAGCAGCTTTGATGTCATTTTACCTCCTCGAGATGAGCCTGAGGTCCTCTGAATAGTTGCTTAAGTAAATGACTGGCTGACCCCTTTGAAAAGTCAGTTTTCTCTCAAAACAGTGGTAGCTCTATAAATCAATATTGCTTAATCTTACAACACATCCCTCAGATCTATTTGCAACTGCTACATAAAAGGCTAGCGCAGCTTAAACAGGCTCCTTAAATAAACAGAGGGAGAAAGCAATACATACGAATACTTTCTCTGCAGAGTCTGTCCAATCCAAATCTCACCCTTACTAGTGTTCATTTGATCTCCTTGATGAGACACCTATCAATCAGCCCTTCTCACAGACCTCTGGAGGGTGCCTGTCTTTGTCTTGACCTGCGCGTTCACACACGCAGCGCAATTCAGGAGAATGCAGCAGAATTTGCATTCAAACGTGTCAGGAGTTAGTTTGGTAGGTTTTACCGAGCAGCAGGGGACTGAAAGTACTATGATGCTGTATTAGTGCGACAAAGCTGGAGGACAAATGAGGTGCTGACATGTTGTATCACAGCCTGGTATGTGAACTGCACAAAGACAGACAGAAAGAGTGTCCAAAGAGTCATTAACACAACACAGAAAATCATTGGAGTCCCACTGACCGACCTGGAGGACATTTTTAATACAGGATGCCTTCGAAGAGCCAATATCATCATCATACAGGACCCGCTATAGAGCAATAAAGGCCTCAAGACTCAGAGACAGTTTTTATCTCACAGCAATAACTCTTTTAATGTCATGTGATACATATATTACACATATAGACCATACTGTAGTTTTCTGGCTTTGTTTTTAACTTTTTAAAATGCTATATTTATTATATTTATTATATTTACCCTATTGTGGTATGATGCATGTGTGTGACTCCTTCACAATGACGGCAGAGAATGTGCAAATGTCCAGATTTTGTTTAACCGAACATAACCAAACAGAGGACAATAAAGTACAAACAACCTTTGGAGAGTACAAGGCCACTTAAAGTTGAGATAAAGCGAAAAGAGATTAGTCCATGTCTGAAAGGGGCTCCCACTAAACGGTTACAACGACAGTGTGCAGTGTGAAGATTGAAGTTTAAAGTAGAAATGGCTCTGTCTGTACCAGGTTGGTTAACAACATTGTGAAGTGATAACCTAGTGTGAATTTCTGTCTTCATGTTGACATATCTCTGACCTGTCAATGTGATTGTCCTCAACGCGCTCACAGCTCCACAGAGAAACCTGAAAGAGTTGATGCCACTGATCCAGATCATGATGGTTATATCCGGCGCCCTAGTCCAGCCAGATCACTGTTTGTACCTAACTGTGCATGACGCTGACTGACTCTGCTGCCTCCCCTGAACTGACTCAGACCCATTGGGCTGATGAGGTAATAACAGTTTGGACAGTGTGAGCAGAGAAGTGAAAAGGTGGGTCCAGATCTCTCCTTAAGTCAATGTGTTTCCGCTCAGAGAGGAGAGAGGGAGGAGTGGGTGCTGGGCTACATTCGCTGCAGGAGAGAGGATATCGCCTGGGGGCACCCTGCCGCTGCTCAACCCCTTTAATAAACGTTTAACATTCACAGAGAGAAAATCAATGCCCACAGGAGGTGACTGCGTGGTCCCAACATGGCCGACAGTGAACAGCCAGCGTTTGACAGCCCACAGATTTATGGCTCCATATTCACCTTCACTTTTTGAACAAAAGGGCGAAACGCTGGGTCAGAGTCTCACAAACAGCACTCTTCAGATGTAGTTTTATGCCTTTCAAAGTTGCATTATGACTTTGAGGATGTCAAGGCTGTAGGCTTCAGTAAGCAGCGGGCAGAAGTCTTTCAGTTGTAATTTTTTTTTTTTTTTTTATGTGTCGGTTTTCTCACACAGGTCACGTTTGAACAAATATTTTAACATGACTCAGACCGAAGTGGTGAAAAACATGGCGTTTGGAATTTTATAATTGTGCTTAATGGGATGAGACTTTGGGTCATTTTCTTGTTAATTACAGAGTTTTGGAAGCCAGTCACGTTAATGCCGTGCCGCTTCTAATAAGTATTGTTTTATGAGGCACTAACACTGATTTATTCCAATTTTATGAGGAAAGGAAAACCACAGGACGGTAAGTGAATAATCCCAGTGAAAATGGACTCTCCAGGGACCGTAAGTATTCACTCACAAGGTAAATAATTTGCGGACCGTAAACATCACTAGTTGTGCCATATATAGATCTATGACAAGTACAGATTACAGAAAAGGCGAGTCCATGTCTTCATTAAGGCTGGCTGCCTTGTGAGCTTGTTGACCAGGCAAGAAGTCATTATTTGTAAAGGGGGCAATTGGAGTTCAGCTCAAATTTAATTACCGTAATGTTCGGACTATTGAGCACACCTGAATATAAGCTGCACCCACTGAATTTAAAAAGAAAAAAAAAATGTACAGGTCGCACTTGTCTATAAGCTGCAGGTGTCCACGTTGTAACATGAGATATTTACACAGAAAGATGTTACACAGAAAGATTTTTTTAACTTGTAGCTTTTAGCTTTTGTCGTCTTTTTGCATTGAGTCAGTTCTTCACGCTGCCGTCTCCAAAGTCTCACCATCGATTCACTGATGCCAAGCTTATTCTATTCTTCAGCTCTATTTCCTTCTTCAACAGCCAGATTGATCACCTTTAACTTGAAAGCTCATATGCATTTCTTTGTGTGGAGGATGTGTGCATGAAGTGCAAAATGACTGATCTAAAGAATTTAGTGTGAGTGCGTTTGATTTAATTCAAACTGTTTCATTGGTCCACTGTGCCCTGTTCGGTAATTTCATTGGTCTGATGTGACAAGGCTAAATGTATTGGCATCATGAAGCTTGTTAGCCCGTAAAAATCCATAAATTAGCCCCATCATTGTTTCAGCCGCAGGGTTCAAAGCGTGTGAAAAAAGTAGCGGGTTATAGTCCGGAAATTACGGTATATGAACACACATCCCGTACGTTTATTTTGATAATCTTTTTGACTGTTATGACTATGGCAGGCTGTGCATATTATAAGGACATACAACATTGCCACCCTTAAAATGTGGCCACAGCAGACAACACAAAAGAACAAAGGTAAGATTGTATAGTGCTCCACCAATGGACTCTTGTGGATCCTTTTCCCAGGCTCATTTAAAGTCAACAGGTAGAGTGACTGAAGACCAGACCAAACTTCGCCTGAGTGAGCGCATTTTTAAAACCGTCGCTGAAAGGCTCTGCCGCTGTTGTACTCACTGTTGGCAAAAGAAGTGACAGTGAAGGGATGTGTAAGGAATGAAAAGTACCTCAGCTGGCTCCCGCCTTCACACAGCTGACCACTCAATGGAACCTCACATTCTAACTATTTTACCCAGAGTCCAAAGTTAACATGAGCAAACAGTTCAGACTCCAGAGCTAGATGAATCCATTTAAGAGTGCAAATGCAACAAAGTCACACTACACATCTATGTCCTTCTTAAACAACATGGAGGTGAATGTGTCTGTACTGTTTTACTGCTTCACTCCATGCATTCTAAGAGTTTGTCTACTGCAAAATTTGAGTTGACTTTGTGACACCACTAATGTACATGGAACACTTGAGCAGTTCTTCTCTCAGCTTTGTTTTGTCAAAAATCAGTCACGACCTTCCAACTTTGGCAGTTTTTGTAAATTTCAATGCCAGGAAATAATCTGATGTGATTAATTATGCCTTTATTATGTCCCCTTAAACATTAAAAAATACTACAATTATTAACATACAATTCGACAATACTGATTGTAGAAGTGAGTGATTTTTATTATAGCTTTTTTTCCCACATCACCTGAAGTAATTTACTCTGTGTTGTTCGCCTCTTGACATCGTCCTCATGAAAGGGCCTTTTGTGTTTTTGTCTTTGTACTGTGTGTTTATTTTGATAATTCTGTGTGCATGTCTGGAAGCATTGTTACACAAAAACTGCTTAGATTAGCGGGTTAAGGTCAGGGCTTAGGGCTAGGGTAAGGGAATTAAAGGTAATAAAAAAGTACTACAAATGCAGAAAACTAAAATAAAAATACATAGACCAAAATAAAAATCAAACACATACAAACAATGACAAAAATCAGGCTATGAGAGATGACTAGGGAATGGGGTCTTAAATGGGTTCCTGCAAAAAAGAAGTTTAATAGTTAAACACTTGGTTTAACTATTGTGGCCTTCTATCAAATGTGTCTCAGAGAAAGCAGTGCTTCTGAGTGCAATGTAAAGCTGGGGTTAGGCACCCATAACAGTCCGAGCCCATTTCTGATAAGGTTGTTGAGATACATGCTTCAGCATGTCATCAGAACAAGACCAGGCCTTTCCAGTCACTGGCGCTGTTATCTGCTGTTCACAACAGCTGAGTGAGTCTGTATCAGGCCGTGTCCGCTGCATTCAGGGCCAGTCGCCCCGCTCCTGCAGATAAGAGGCCGAGGCAAACAGCAGGACGAGCAGCTGTTGAGATATGTTCACTGTCAGCTGCTGTTACTGGACATGTGCTCAGAAATGTCCAGAGCTACTCCAGTCACACTTAAAAATGACAGTTTCAGGTAATTATAGTGGACTTCCAACTTCAAGTAACAATGCATAAGTAATGATGTGCTTTGCAATGTACCTTTGATTTCTGTGGATGTTAACCTCTATCCTCAGAGTCCAATTTAGGCAGAAGAGAACAAGACAACAAACAGACAAGCTTCTGTATACTCTCATTTTGTGTGTCCATATATGCATTTACACAGTGGGGCAAATGTAAAAAAGTAACATTAATTTAATGCAGTTATAAAAAATCAAATAGTTGTAAACAAGTTTTCAGGTAAAAAATGGGTTAAAATGACCCAATATCCTGCAACAAAACAGGGCTGCAAAGAAACAAGTAACAATTAGCATATACTGTACAATGCATATGTAATGCTTTTCTAACTGCAGAAGCACTTAAAGCACTTTACATTACACATCCATTCACAAACACAAGAGCTTACTCATACTGTTACTCAGATGAACTTATACATGAGGTTCAGTAACATTGTGAAGTGTAATAATAATAATACAAATATTTCATTTAAATTGATCCATCTAGGTCTCCTGAGTAACACTCACAGAGCATCATTATACATAACCTGCAGTCTCTGTAAACTGGCGTTCCTGTAGTTGGTCCATTAATGAGCAGTGAACAATTGGGTACAGTCTGCTTTAGACAAAGCTGACTCACTTGTTCCGTGCATGAATCAAATTTACGAGAATGTGAAGTAGCTGCTGGATACCAGTGATGCTTGGGATAAAAAACACTAAATCTTCAGCATACATCAGATGATATAGTACAATACATCACCAGTCATACAGTGTCAGCCCAAGAACACTATGACAGACTGAGCTGTAGGAGCAGTTTTCCTTATTGAATGACCCTCTCTACCTCCTGGGCCACTGTTGCCCCCAACATGTGGAAACATTTTAATATCTCATCACTCATCATGCGTTAGACCACTGTTCCCAGGATCAGAGGCCCTCATATCTGAAACAAAAGACTCACTTGACTTTTTAATTAAGAGCTGTGAGTCCATGATTATGGCTTTATGTTTATTCTCCTGTACCATTGTCTATGTTTGCCCACCAACTGTAATACAGGGGTATCTGGATCTATACCTGTACACCTTAGGACAACATATGCAAATGCATACTGTTTTAACATTAAAATGTAAACATGAATGTTTCAGCTGATGAGAGACTGGCACCATTACAGATGACACACAGAGAGACAAGAGACACGCTACAGTAGAATCAGATCTTTTAAATACAAACTAAATCAAAGGGTGTGGTCTACCTGATTAGAATGTGAATTTGTTAAATATGATTTTAACTTAAGATTAATTTTAGGGGAAAATTGGAAATGTTAGTAATATTATTCAAATTGCACAGTTAACTGTGTCAAAGGCTTTTTTAAAGTAGTCACAACCCAGCCCCTTATCTCATTTAGCCCTTATATTTTCAGTTTAAAAAAAATGTTCATGGGGTGCCTCTGTGACTCATCTGGTAGAGCACATACCACATACTTGGGCAACCCTGGATCCATTCCGACTAAGGGCATTTGTCCCTTGTATTTCCCATCTCTCAACCCCTGTTCCCTGTTTATCTAAAAACTACTATCAAATACCTTTATTTGAAAAGGCCAAAAAAATAATCTGACCGAGTCTGACCGCGACCACTAAGAGTCCCATAAAGAGACTGAAGCAGAGACTGGGAAGTCTGGTTGAGAACGAGCAATGGTAAGTAACTTATTGGCAAACTAACTCACAAAACACTCATAATGCATTTAAAAGTGCATTCAACAATCACGTTTCCTCCAAAAGAAGTGAGTGATACATAAGTACGCCAGCATTGGAGCAGCTTATGGCTGCTCCCTGCTGCTGGGACGATTAGTCCACTTACCCGAGGCTGGGGCGCTCAGAACGGGGCAGAAGTGACAGATATCCCTGGAGCTAAGAGGAGCAGTAGATAAACTGTAGAGCAGGAGTCCTGTGCATTAGGACTTGTAAATTCCTGTAGCCTACCTGCAGTATGTTGACACCTCCATTTCTGATGAAAGACGCTCCTCCACACCTGTCTAGCTCACCAGTTTTGGGGACAGCAGGCATTAACCAGTCCAAACTAACCCTCCTTAAACCCGGACTTGTGGTGCTCCTTTCGCCACATCCCAATCCAGCCCTCGGTGCAGCCACATATCACAATATTCAACATGCTGTAGTGAAGAAAACAATATGGTGGATGCACTCTTTTCTCAAGTGTTCGCTCAGTGGCCTGTAAAGGGAAGTGACACAAGGAGAGAGGATTGTGTCATCACCGTCAAGAGGAGAGACTCTGCTCGATAACAGAGAGACCCTGCCGTTGCTTTATTCCACACTTTTTTATATGAAATGTCTCCTTTAATTAAAAAAAAAAAAAAATGTGGAATGATGTTTCTAGTGCAGAAATTGCCTAAATATCCATTATGTCTATGAATTTTGATGACTACAATTCATATTTAAATATGTCAATCAAGATGCTACCAAAAACACTTTCCTACGTGTGGGTATAAGCTCAAGAGGTTGATGTGATTGGTGTAAAATCAATTTTCCTTCTGGGTGATGCCTGAATCTTCTGTCATTGTCCTCATTGTAGCTTGTCTGAAACTTTGTTCCAAATACCTTAGCTCTGTCTCAATACTGTGTCTGTCTGAGTAGTGTGTGTTTGTACACTGTGTGAAAATTACAGTGAGATGGAATACTCCAGGCCCACTCTGGGGGCAGTTTGTGATAAAGCTATTCCCTCAGCAGCGAGCGCTGGTTATTGCATCCGTTCCACATCTGTGAGTGCTTCTCATAAAGTCGCTGTTGGAGGAGGACATCTGAGAGGAATTGAATCAGTCTGTGGAACATGCAGCAGCTAGGTCTGAGGCCAAGGTGAGCAGGACAGTTGTGTTAGGAACACAGACTCTTTAAAAATATGTCCAACTCTTTCTGACATGTTCTAGTGCTTAGCACTACACATGCATGTGCAGGTGAATTGAGCAATCTACAGTAAGGCCATTGTCCAAATGTTTGTAAATGAATGAATGAATGAATGAATGCTGTAATTATTGTCATAGCTTTAAACCAAATTGCAAAAAATGTAAATATGTAAAAGTTAGTCTCACCTGTGATCAAAGATAGTTAGTCAGAGATTATCTGTATATATTTGAATGTCAGAATGGTATATTTCATAACTCTTATAGTTAGCCAAAACAATATATAAAACATTATTACAAATGAGCAAGGTAAATAAGTATTTAAAGCTATAGTTATATCATATCACAGTCAATATTGTGCAGTCGTAGATGTACATAGAAGAAATACCCCATATTCTTAATTTAATCTAACTATAGAAGTTTTTCTTTACAATCACATTATTTCACTTAATCCCAGACTAGGTTCTAGAGGACCGTGAGGCTGTCTCGTTCTCAGGTTGTGTCTGAGAAACCTCCGGCGAGATTTAGACAAGTGAGCTCATGAATGTTTTATCAACATTTTCAGCATTCAGTCAAAACAAGCCTTTCTTTTCCTCGAGTCGATCTCCAGTGTGCGGAGGCTGATCTATGTTTAGCCATGCAAATGTGAGGATTAAAACTCGTGGCTAGGCTGGGGAGTGAAGAAGAATTTAGAGGAAAAATGCAATCGCAGGCACTCGGCTCATAAATGTCTGAAAATGAGACCTAATTTTTTAGCTGCCGGTTGCTGACAGGGCATTATGCTTAAAAAAGTTGAGTAAAATCACTTCTAACAAAGTGTTTGATGCAAAGAATAAAGTTTAGATGTAGTGACTTGTAGAGTCACCATAGCACTCTCCCAGTGAGCGATCGCCTGTGATCGGACAAACACTCCCAGAGACAGGGACCATCTACGGTGCATCGATCAGCCCGGGGCGCAGAACTGTCCAAAAAAAGCTCATTTAGGTCTTTCACTGATGTGTTTCCCTCAAAGGCCAGTCATTTGTTCCCCACCCAGACACTCTCTAATTGGACTGTAAGTCTTTCCTGATGATTAATCATACGAGCCGTTTCAGAGGTGCTAATGAGGAGCTATTTTAGCGAGGTGACATCACCACAAATCACCTCTGGCGGCTCCAGGCTCTGCGTTCCCAACCTGTTTGGAGCTTTTCTTTCACTTGCACAATGAAAGTCTCTCATTTGTGAGCTGACTGTGCCGACCCTGGCTGTGAAGTTTGCTCAAGAAACATCAACAGAATAAACTTTTAAATTTAAACCTTGCACTATTTCTTTTGGTTTGCTACTTAAGTGTGGTGAAAATGTGATTGTGGTGTCTAGAGGAAAAAACAAGAAACAAAAAGGGCCTTTGCAAAATAACTCCCTTGTTCCCTTGGTCACGGTGCAGGGTCTAACTCCAGTGCTCTTCCCTCTCTCTAAATGGAACTACACCATATTCTGCCAAAATACAACTGGCCTGATTTATTAAATCTTTGTGTGTATTACAACACACACTAAGTGGACAGTGCGCACGAAAATGAGGTAAGTTATATACTCTGCTAAAACAAGTGAGGTTAGCATGTTTCACAGGAACAGAAGGAGATCAGAGCTGATTTTGCTTCTTCTTCTGAATCCTAAAATTGCCTAAATAGTCAAAATTTAACATGTTGCAGAGGTATGTGCAAAGCGTTTGTGGAGGAACGACTGCTGTTGTTTGTGCAAAGATAAGGCATAGAAATGTGAAATGTTTCAGAAAGGGTAATTTTGTAACAAAACAACAATAATCATCTGACCTGCCAACACTTTTTCCATGTGTCTGAGTCATCCTGTGTTTGGAATAGCAACCAGAAAATGATGTACTTTTCATTCATTTGGTGAATAATATATACTTTTTAAGGTGTGTTAATGCTGTTCATTCTCTAACCTCTGACACACATTAAAACCTCATGTACATATGCCTGTCTGCCCCACATTTAAACCCACTATTATTATTTTTTTTTAATCTGCACATGCTATTTAGCCCTTGCCATTGGAGATCATAGAAGATCAGTCCTTGAGACGCTTTAAGATTTGTGTTGACAGGCACATACAAGTAAATGAGGCAAAACTCAATCTGATCTCACAAACAATTTCAATAAAACAAGAAAGTATTCAAGTATTTAATTGGTAATGTCTGCATGACAGCATGAAATGTCTATGACAAGCAGAACTTAGCATTTAGTAGGTCTACAACAATAACCAGAAATGACCATCTGACCAGAGACTTGACAAGAAAAGCAGTTTGGAAAGAACTCTATGCAACTGAACCATCCACAGCAGCACAACAAACAAGACACAATAATTAAACAGACCCGCTTGTGTCCTCTTGTACAGAGAATCACCTTTTTATTGGAATGTAGCAGTAATTTATTGATGGGCCTCCTCAAAAGAAAACCACAACTGTTAAAAATATTGACCCGCCATAGTCATAAAGTTTTTATTTTAGCTGTCTGTCTCCTGGGTGTTTTTGCTTTAAAGCCTCAAACTGAGCAGTGCTGATGACTCAGTATCAACCGTCCTGGCATCTTTGTTATGTTGATAAGACCGTCAGGGCCCCAACAACCCCAACACCTGGACTGTCATCTTACATCTCACACCTACATTCAGTATTTACAGAGTACACCCAGTCCTGGTGTTGATAACACTGCTGACAGTACATTAGGACACCGAGAATGATCCGTACCTGAGTTTAGAGGAATGTCTGTCAGAAGCTTTTGGTTGACTCGTCAGCTGAGAGTTGCCTTTGAATCAAAAAAACAGACCAGAACTGTACCCTTTACCTGAATATGACCATAGTGTGGATTATAGGCACATTTCCACTGGGGTGAAACTGCGCTTTCTTTTGTTAAAAGTGGCATAAAGCATCCTTTCAAAAACTTAGCAACATGAAACATGAGATACAGGCATTAAAAGGTGAAGATGAAACCAAGAATCCTCACTAGGACAATAATCCTAATCAAAAAGAAACACTTTAAAAACTTGGATGTGACACAGTTAATTAATCTAAAGAGTGAAGTAGTGGCTGGAGGTACTGCTGTATACTGCTAAAGTAAACTTAAGCCTGTTTTTGGTTTATTCATAGTTTTCTGAAAATTAACTTAATAAAGCTGTGCCAATTTCCTCCTGTGTTTAATGTAATATAGACAATAAAAGCAGCCTTTTAATTCACAAAGTGAGAACATTAAAAGTCCAACTCTTTCCAAGACCAGAAACAGCTTTTCATAATAACTCTGTGTTGTTTTAAAAAAAGAACATGATGCTGTTTTCCCCTTTGAAATATGACTGATCGCTTTTTAATTGAGAAAAGTTATGTTTTTCTTCTTCTTCTTGTATTTCCCCGAGTAAGGATTATCTTTCGTCCAATCAACAGACTTAATTTTTTGCTGCACCTTTTGGAAAATGGACCACTCTAATGGAACCAAAGGCCAAAGAGTTCACAAAGTACTTCTGTATGTTACATTTTTAGGGTAAACTTCCGACCCTTTTGAAACTTACCTGTACTTACCTGCCTCGACCTGCTCCAGAGGAAACATTCCCTTTGACAACAGGACTGTCTATGGGCAAAAATAATATTCAGCTGTCTGTTTAGTGGCTCTAACTCTTGAGCCACTGTACTTTTGTTCCGATGAGTTCAGGCAGTGGATGTGGAGTGGTCTGAGCCCACCACTCCACACTAGACTCCCACAGAGCTAATCAGCTTTGACGGCTCTGTCTGTGCTCATGTTGACTGGGGCTTTGACGAGTGCAGGTCTCCTTGCTCTGCAGTCTCTGGGCAGCTGTTGGCCTGTGTCCGTCCTGCCCATTGATCAGCCGTCTGTCGGGGCAGGCTGCATAATTTGGTTTAATGTATGAGCCCAGGGGGTGGGGGTCCTGGATGTCATGCTCAGAGCCAACTCATCCAACTACCCTCATGCTAATGCCGCCTTGCACTGCTCCCACAGGACGAGCATAAGCAAAGGCTCATTCTGCCCATGTCTATTCATCCAGCTGAACAGAATATCTCCAGGTGAGCGCTGACAGAAACAGACAGCCAGAGGTGGGAGGGAATAGGAAAGTATAATTAAAACAAAAATGCTTTGGGAGTTAGCATTTATTGTCTTGCTAATGGGCACAGATGGGTTTATATATTTATTGGTTTATGAGAATATAAATTACATCTCTATAAACAACTCACACTTGGGGGTTGGATCGTGTTGATGGAGAGTCAAGCTGCTTGTTCAAAAGTTTGTAAAAAGTACAATCTGTTGTTAGGGCAATTCAGCACACATTACAACTAGATTATATTCAGTCGGGTCAGTATGGGTAAGTTTGCAAAAGTTTCCCCAAAAAGCATACTGTACTACTTTGGGGAACCTTTGACCTTTGGTTCCATTAGAGTGGTCCACTTTCCAAAAGGTGGAGCTAAACAGTGCCGTCTGTTGTGATGTCACTGTTTCAGAAGCAGATTCTCTAGACACTGCTCAGTGGAAACAGAAGCCTCTTGAGGAGTAACTGAACCAAACTGTGCCGTACTGACCCGACCTGCACAACTCAGTGGAGACAAGGCCATGGTACCAGTGCAACAAAGAAGCCTTTGTTTCAACAGAAACAAACACTGCTAAAGTGTAAGAAACCTGGACTAAAGCAAGACTTCATAGCTCAATGGAGTTACTCTTTGAACTGGATGCTCAGGCCTCCTGCACAGATCATGAGGTGAATGCTAAACAAACAGCAGTGCAGCTGAGTGAGCTTTATTGAATGCTATTATAAATGGTTGAGTGAATTGGTTAGGAACAGAGGCTGGGCTTAACAGAGGCTTCACACTTTAATTAGGTCGAAAAATAGCTTTTGCACTACTCATGGCTCTCAATACCAATGCTCATTTCAGAGCACTTTCTCCTAATTGAACTGTGTGCCAGTCAGTGTGTCTTTGGCTTTGAACTACAGCTAAACTGACAAGAGTAATGAAAAGCATTTAGCAGGGTAACAAATGTTTGCATAAGCCCAGACATGCCATCAGAACATACATATGTATTTATGCCATGGCGAGGTCACGGTTGAATCAACCTTTGAATATGTATGTAATATAGTAAAGATTAAAACTATGACTAACACTGTGTACACACTATGCAATTTATGTCTCAATTATTATTTAATGATCTAAGTTGAAAGGCATAGACAGACACAGCACAATAAAGATCTGTAACAGAGCTACTCAACCAGTCCACCACAATGGTTAAACCACTGATAGCAGTGCTCCTACTGCTCACAATGAACAGCAATTCTTTCCTACTCCCGCATGAAAACTCTCTCATATTAACTTTAAGGGCACACTTACAGCAGGGCCATTTGAACCATTCATTGCCCATGCACTATTGGGGAGGGTTCCCTGGCCACCACTGACCTGCACTCACACATGCAGAAACAATCTGTGCCTAGGCCCAGTCATTAGGTCAGACGACACTTAGACTCCTATGTATCTACCAACCATGAAGCCCTTAAAGCGTTCTGTTCTCAAGCACTCATGTGAGCACTCACATCAGACACACAAAGCAGACTTCAGGGGCGTCCCAGGGGCCTGGGCACAGAATGTTCTGCCTAATGGATTTGACCCCTAAGATTACCACATTCTGCATGTTTGTTGACACTAAAGTCACAGTTAATCACAAGAGATAAGGAGAACTTTCTTCAGTCTGCTCTAGAAGAGTACAGTTGTTAAACCCAGGACATTTTATCATCATGTGAGATAAGATGTTTCTGAACACGTCTACTATACAACCAATGGCACAATGAGCAAATTTGCCCTTACTAATACATTGCTGGTTGGCGATGGCTAAAAACTGCACAATGTCAGGGGCTTTACCAAAGCTTGGCTTTACAACTACATTGTTGGTTCCACCTATTTTACAAGGAGTGTTTTTGCTGGAGCGGTATGATAGCCTGACCAGACAGACAGCTTTCTCATTGTATTACATACAGAGAAATCAGTCTGGTAGTGCAGGTTTGAACAGGATTTCAAGGCGGGACCATGGGCAGAACTAACGCTGGCTGAGTAAACCAATCAACAAACCACAGTGTACACCAGCGTGGCTAGAGAGAGAAGGTGCTTCACTGATGGTGAATGACTTCTGTTGTTTTTGTCAGAAAAATCTGAGGACACAGGGTGTGATATCAAGTTCAGTGCTTATATTCGATTGTAGTAAGCTACTGTTTTGGTTGAAAATATTCTCACGCTCCATATGACGCGAAACAAAATCCTGCCTCCCTCGCTATGATTGGCCAGGAAGAAAGAGCCGGAGCAGAGCTAATGGTACAGGCTTAACACTGCAGTCTGTTGATTGGATTTTACTCAGGCAAAAATGAGAAACATTTCTTGTTCTTGGAAAAACAATTGAATCTTTTTTTTGATTAATGTATTTATTTTTCTAGTGTTGTAGTCAGGGCCGCACTGACTGAGACCAAGACATGTACAACACCATGGCATATCAAGACCAAGTCAAGACCAGAACCAGTGCAGAGATACAAGGGAACAGTTAAAAACTCATGGAGGTTAATGTTTGGTTAAATAGGAGTTAGACCAGTCAAAGTCCAGACTCTTAAGACAAGACAAGATTTTTAAGTGAATATTTAATAATCAAGGTTTTCATTTAATCCCGAGAACAGACAAATATGCCATTTGTGGTCTTAGTTGGTCTTGACGTCCAAGACCGAGTAAAAATGAGTTCGAGATCATGACAAGACCAAGACCTTTAAAAAATGGTCTTTCATTTTTCACTACATTTTTCTTTCCTTCTGGTGTTGGCCGACAAGCTGTGTGAAAAAAAAGTGAAAGCTGTCAGTGGACAACAGTGCGGCCCCTGGCACTGCTCCTATTATTGGCCATAATAATATTAATCCTCCAAATTGAATAAGTTAATTAAGTTTGATTAAAATGCAAACGAGCCATAGCCGTTTTATTATGAGCGTGTCATTCAATTTGGAAAAAGTCAAGCAGAAGTCGCCTTGGATTGGTTTTCCGATCTTTTATTTTGTGCTGTTTGCCCTGATGGCTGCCCCCTCCCCACACAGCCCCCCTATACAGAACAGGCCCCAGTCATTTTACATTTTATTAATAGCAACATCAGAGTACTAAATGTACAGAGGAAGAGTCCAATGAGAACCGCATCATTTTTTTTCTTTTTTTCATTTTTTTTTTTTTTTTTTTTTTTTACAGTGCTTGCAAATACAGAGCTTAGTACAAGAGTTAACCAAATCAAAGTCACCTGGAAATCCAAACGTTTTACCAAGAAACTACAAAAGGAAAGGAGATGTGGTTCAGAGGACGGCAAAGAAAAAAGGTAGTACAACATTGAGAGAGACAGACCGGAGTCCCTTAGGTGGGGGGTGTATACTAGAGTCTTATACAAAAGTTAACAGAGGTACTCTTTGATATATTCAACACAAATATAAAAAAAGTCACAAACAGTACAAACTGGTCATTTTTATGGCGACGGCTCATCTCCTGTTCCTTCAGAGGTGGAAATGCTTGATGGGTGAGTCAATGTACAAGGTCTGTTCCATGTGTTAATGTGGCTGTCGCTAACGTCTTTTCAAACCAGGAAATGAATTTGAGTTTTTACAAAATTGTAGCCTGCCAAAATACATGATGAATTTTGTGTTCTGGAATTTACAGTGATTGATAATAATGCATGATGAAAGAAATGGTGGAAATGAAGGACTGATGTTGAAGGCAAAATGATTGGCATATATTCAGTAAAGTATGATTTGAAAAAAAAAAAAAATTAAACATTTATCATAATCAAGTAAATTCATTCTGTACCACCTTTTTGATCAGTCAGGTTTGGTTGTACCTATTTTAAAGCGGTTTAAATCATGGTTTCACCTAAATTGCCATTGTAGCTACCAGTTCGGGTGGCTTTGCTCAGTGATGACATCGTGCAATATGATTGGGTGAAACATTGAGTGCACACCCTGATTGGCTGTACCTTATATGAAAATATTAACCCAAGCAAATTTAAACAGTTTTTAATAAAACGCCTCGAGCAGTTTTGACCCGACGGCACTCGTTCTACCCACGTCATAGTCTAGAAAATATACATGCAACTAATTAACGCATTAATAGTTGTTAGTCATTACGAAAATAAAACAAATTTCTTTCATTTCAGGTTTTAGCTGCTTGTTGGAGCCACAAATTGTGTTTCTACAGTTTTACCTCATGTAAACACTTTATCTGACTCCAACAAATGCACATATCATAATCACATACTATCAGGAATATTTCCCCTTTTTTCACAGCTAAGGGACACAGTGTTTTTGAACCTAATTTGCAGATGACTAATAAATAATAATACCCGCAATGCATGTTTGATTTGAAAAAAAAAAACATAGCCAATTTTTATTGTCACGGCATCATGATGTTGACATTATCAACATGCAATGTTAAAGTAACTCTGCGTAACTCTGCAACCTCACTCTTGGCGGCTGCCATGTTTCTTTACCAGTAGAGACATTCAAGACTGTAAATTTATAAGAAAAAATATGTCTTCTGAAACGGTAGGGTAATATATTGTACAAATATGACTCGTCAGGGTGTCTTGGCCTATTTTCTTTATCATATGTGTAGTGTGGTAAAGACCCTCACTCTTCTCTGTCATGAATTTGTCACTGTCCAGTTGATAGGAAAGTTACATTTCTGTCCAGCGATTATGTGTCAGTGAGATTGGCAGAATTCTACTGATTTCATGTCTAAGAACCATCAAAATGATTGTAAGAAGATCTATTTTGGGGCTTTAAGTTACACGGTGCTACTTTAACAACCAAAGCCAATCTGGTTGTTTTACCGTTTAACAGCAAACTGTGGAATCTCTACTTATCAAAACCGTTTGATTTTAAATGGTGCAACACAACTCTAAATAAGTACACAACTAACTTTTTCTAACTATTTCTAAAACTTGGTGGAAACCAGCCCAGGTGTGACCAAGTCAAAGCTAACAATATTACCAGAAATGTTGAACAGAATTTAAACGTTCAAGATGAAAAAACAAAAAAGAGTTTGGTTTACTGACAAGTTCATCTTTTGTTCGATTTCTAATGTACAATATATAAATGATATGTGAAAGACCTTAAAAGACCATATTAAAACATTGGATTTTATGATTAAATATGCCAGTTATCCATATATCTTTGGCCCTTGATGCAATCCCATTTACCATTATGGCCCTTAGTGAAATTGAACTGCTTTCAACCACAACCGGCATCAGCTTTTTGGATCACATACAGCAAAATAATTCCAAGGTTCCACTTTATAAATCTTTATTCCATACAGTGCCAAAAGTGTCCACGTGCAGCCTCCAACAGATGGATTATAGAGGAATAGCAGTCTGTATCGATGAGCAGTGACGGTGAGTGGCAGCGCGTTAGCTCTTGAGATTAGAAAAGGAAACATACAAGTAGAGTTAAGCCCGTACGGCAGACACGGTAAGCACATGTGATTATGAGAAGCCACCGGAGAGTTGCCGTGGACGACTACACTGCTCTCATGGATTAGCACATGGATTCTACTGAGATAGATTCTACAGCAGAGGGCAGCGAGGTCAACAAAGAAACCCACACAATGTACAGTGCCAGAGCTAATTTTAGGAAAAA
This sequence comes from Rhyacichthys aspro, assembly GCA_036850595.1. Lineage (NCBI taxonomy): Eukaryota > Metazoa > Chordata > Actinopteri > Gobiiformes > Rhyacichthyidae > Rhyacichthys > Rhyacichthys aspro. The sequence goes on from CM072154.1 coordinate 3,153,532, forward strand.
AAAAATTTGTTTGCCTTATAAAGCTGTGCAAACAAGCGATGTGAATCTTATAGTGCTATCTTAATGCGACAGTGTGTATTTTAAATATGAAAAGGTTTAAAAGATTTTTTCAAAAACATGTTGCTGCTAAGTTAAGTTAGCCTAAAACTCCAAGAACAGATGTGCGTGAAGATTTTGTTTTCGCCAACGTTCAAGGGCAAGATATTGGCATTACTTTGTATGTATTTGGGATGAGGTGTTAACATTAGCATAACTCTGTGCCTTTTATTTATATAATCTGCAGTAAATTTATATAATCTTTAATAAAGTTGTTATAAAGCGGTGAAAAGGAAATCAGTGCTTGGTTAACTCAATACAACAGTGCTGGAATATGGCATGCGACACACTATTTGGGCTAAACATAAAGCTAAAGAGGCTACCATATTTATCTTGTGTAATTGAAGATAGTTGTTGTGCAGTGGACTCCAGAACTAGTGCAGAAAAGGGAAACACTAAATATTTTTAAAGAATTGCTAAAAGCTTGGATAGAGGAAAAACAAAGTAAACAGTGCAATTTCATCCACATTACAGGACATTACAGAATACATATTTATTGCACGTTTAAACAAAAAAAAACCCAAACCGTTAGCTGCTTTACTGCTAACGGTAAAATAAAGAGTTGGGCAGAGCTAATAGTTAATGTAGAGATAGAATGTACTGAGTCAATAGTAAAATTATGTCCAAACCATCTCTAGGGTTAAATAAATGAGAACATACAAGTCCCATTTGATCAAAAGTAGGATTTCCTGACACTGTGGAGATCGCTGTAGCCTATTTGTATGAAAATGAGTGGGTCTCATCATGACTCCAGGAGGTCATGAATAACCAATGCCATCGATGCCTCTCTGAGCATCTGGAAGTACCCTGGTCTCAAATGTGGGGGCAACAACTGATTGGAAATATGTGAGGACGGAGCGGTCTTTAGTGTGACGCACTAACGTGAGGCCCTGACAACCGAGTGGGCACATCCTTCATGCTGACAGCAGACTAACGCTGACTGATGGCCTGCTTGTGAGGAAGTCACCAACTGAAGCTGCAAAATAGTGAAATAACAGCAGAGGTTGGTAGAGACTGGCTTTTGGAATAAACTTTCTGAAATATACATACGTCATAGTTTAATTATGATATGTTTTGTAAGTGTCTTGTATAAACTGTTGTAATGTACAGTTGAACTAAATGAATCAGTCAGAGGAGCGTTAGGGTTAAGCCCACTGGAGTAGAATCACCTCGTTTAAGATCTGCGCTCATCAGTGGAATATAAAGTGAAAAAGCTGGAGAGCAGTTAGGCCAGTCCTCGCGTCGGAGTGTGATTTCAGACGGAGGCTAAGTGACAGGCTGATGGGGGCTGACGTCTGTATAGATCTGTGCCTGTTCACATTATGCACTGATCACAGCTGGGAGATGTTTCCTTTAGTCAGTCTCCTTCAGGAATTACATCAGTGGATTTAAGACACCAACATGAACCGAGCACAGTGGAAGAAGTGTCCCGCAAAACTTTGGGCCCACAATGAATCCAATTTGTAATTACAGAGAGTTGCTTGTAACAGGGATTAACCTCAAGTTTAGAGTTGGGTTTGGAGCCCTTTTGAATTGACAAGAAAGTATTAGCTAGCTGACAACGAATGGTATTATGCAGGCGTGTTCCTACAATATTTGAATTAATGCCCTCTTCAATGGACTCAGACGTCTACATGCATTTTGAAACTCCAGTTTTAATATAAGACACAAATACCACACGGATTCACTCAAGTACATGTACCACCCACAGTGTTTAAATTTAACAGTGACCATTTTGCAGCACATCATTAACACCAAATTATTTCATTTTATTCCTTAAAATGAAATAAAATATAGTGCATTGTTTTATGTGGATATATATTTAACATTTGGCATCCTTTTAATAGTGCATTGCAAAATCCAAAATTTACTTTAATGACTTCCAACTCTATGTTTTCTGAAGCTACATCATGTCCAGTTGTAGACTGCATTGCAACAGATGGCAGAAGTTCAGAATTTGAAAATTGTATTCATTGGAACTGACTTGACTTCCAGTTTGTCATCTACCACCTCTCATATTTCATTTAAATGTGGAGTTAGGCAGACATGTGTTGTTTTTTTTTGTTTTTTGTTTTGTAGTTTTAGGGAGTACAAACACGAGACATTGTATTGGGGACACAATGGATTAATGGGCGGCTAATGAGGATGAATACAACCCAGGTTTGATGAGGTGATGTCTTGGCAGCTACTGTTTGATTTACACCTTTGTGGCAATCACATAAGAGCAAAATGGACAAAGCAAAAGATGAATCCTTGGTTTCCCTGGCAACACTGTTGAACACGATGGACCTCGCTCCCTGTAAGTGAACTATTGCAGCGTCTACTGGAGTATCATACTGGTTAGCTAAAGTTATAATACAAGTACTGCTTCAAAGTGCAGGTAGGAAGTTGGCACAAGGTTAGTTTGTGTTTTTGAAAGAAATATCATAGTTACACATGTAAACAAAGACACTATCCCCAACCTTCCCTGAAAACAGGAAAGGCTCTGAAAAACACCTGTACACAAATAGAAGCAAATATATAGAAAATACATTTACACGTGGGTAATTTACAGTAAGATCATAACCCTCTGGCTATTAGATAACACTCTTCATTCAAAAATATATGTTGTGTCAAAGCTTGACATGTGAGGCTGCAGTGCTATGGGGCATTCGCACAGACAATAAAGAGGAGAAGCTCGTCTTTAAAGAATATCTCTTGTTGTTTATAGGGCCAGAAGTTAGGGAAGTGCAAAATATAACAATATAATAATTAAATATGGCAGTAGTGAACACAGTTTGGTGAAGGTTTGTTGAGTCATGAACAACAACAAACAGCGCATCTGCTTCAGGTGTTTCAAAAAGGAAACAGATTTAAACCAACTGTAAAGCACACTGAATTAGATTGTCAAATGAGGTAAAGAAGAAAATGGCCTTAGTTTAGGTGCTGCTGGACCCCATTTTTCTTTTTTTTTAATCTTGTAAATGACCTTTCAGATTGTGGCACTATTTTGAGGGTATATGGGATAGAGTTCATTGGCTTTTATGGCTATTCTGCTCAAAATCTTGCGAAACAGAGAAATAATTTACAGATGATAATGATACATTTGACCGTACACCTTCTTGCTCTTGTTACTTTTGATCGTACTACAGGGATTTACTGATTTTTTTGGTTAGGTTTGGATGAAAAGTTGCCCCACCTTCACTGAGTAATACTTCGGCACTAGCCACAAATAAACGTCCATGTGTTGGGCTCCTTTGTGATTCATAATGTTAAATGGGTCAATGGGATGCTGGTTTAGGGAAACTGACGCTACTTCTATGTAAGCTTTCTTGCCACTACTAACTCCTCTTTACTGTCTGTGGTCATTCATGAGGGTGGCTTATGTCAAAATGGGCAAAATCAGGAGTTTTGCACCACAGTGTTGATCCAAAACTGCTCTTGGCTGTTGCTCTTTGTTCCATTTACTGATTGTATGCTTTGAATCTTTGAGGGATGTCTGCAATAAATCCAACATTTACATGTACATTATTGTATTGCTGTCTACAGCCAACAAGTGTTAAAATATTCCAGAATGTGTTTGTGCTTTGTACCAGGCCTCACATGTTGAAACCTACACCCCTGGAGGACTTCGTAAATGGCCGTTCAGAATTTAAGCGATTGACCTCACCTTGCCCTAAGAGATAGGCAATGGCTGATTGGCTCCTTATAATAACTTGTTTGCAGTCACGTGATTCTGATGACGCAAGGAAAATCAGATGGAGGGCAGGAAGTACACAGCAGCTATGGAAAGAGACAGAGAGAGAATCCTTACATTTTGGATATTACTTTAAAGAAATTTTTGAAGCTGAAAGATTTAGTCGCTATTAAAGAAGTAGATATTAGCATTTATCCTTCAATCCACGTCGGTCTGTTCTAAACAACAAATAAAAGTCTTCAAAAAAGTGGGGACATGCAACTTTTTTGTCAGCCTCTGGGTCCATAGTCTCGGTTCTAGGAGCTCAATAACAATTGTTTACTTTTGGTGAGTTTATCTTATTTGTTAGCTGTCACTCATTACAATGTTAAAATTCACAAAAGATGAGATTATCCGACTTTGCTCCTCCTTTTTCATCTTTGCGGACAATGACCTTAGGAACTTGATAGAAACTCATGTTAGTTTCTCAGTTTAATCAGTGGGAGCATAAAAAATCTGAATATATACGCTTCACCAGTGGCTTCTTCAGTAGAATAGCTGCCTGCCCTCCATCTGTATTTTGCACCACAGCGTCTCCAGGAAGTGACGTCAAGTGCAAACCAGCCATTCCTTCTTACAGTGATTTCAAATGGTTCTCTACTTCCCAATGGCTGGTTTGAAGATGTACTTCATTTGACACAAATGTAAAACTGTTTGTGCACATCGGTAACATCCTGGCTGTGTTTGCTGAAAAACTGATATGCTAAAAGTCTAACTCATTTTTGGTTAAGGACTTTCTTTTGTGGTTCCCTGCGCGTAAAACATAATGAAACTCTCTCCTGAGGTAAGCTAAAAGAGGACCTCTTTACTTTTAATTCCAAGGAGTCAAACTCTACTAACATGCCTCTTATTTTTTTGTTTATTTAAAAATTCAGGAAGATGGAGTCACATTAAAATTGGGCTGGGCGATAGAGGATCATTAAGGTCAATAACAATAATAGGCAAGTATTAGTTCTTAAACCTACTTCCCTGTTTTTATTTATTTTATTTTTATTATTTATTTATGAGATTCTGAATGTGGAGGCTGATGGTGAATGCTTGTGGTCACGGTCGGCTGTGTGCACACATCAGCAGCGTTTGAGCTGAGAGTGAAGTCTGAACTGAAGTGGTTGTATAAAACTAGCAAAACTTTTCAGGATGTATATCAAAGTAGACAGAGGCTGCTGTAGCTTCACATTGAACTGTTACCTCCTAAAAATGATGCAATATATTGAAGTTGTCAAGTAAAATTGTGTTAAAGAAATGGCTTCTGGCAAGACAAGATGTTCTGTGAATCATGCGCACTTGGCTGAGATTTAGGGTGCCAATCCCACATCCTCCTTAAGTCCTTGTTACGCAGACAACAGTATCTTGAGGGTCCTCTCCACTCTAACCCGTGAGTCCAATCCTGCGAAAGAAGTTGTTTTTCCAACTTTTCGATATAGCACCTAGTGAAGTTGTAAATGTACTGTCAGCACAAAAAAAAACATGTTAGCTTCCATTTTTTTTTAAAGTGCGTGTTCTTTTGCTTATTCTCCAACTCACACGGTAAACCCTCAGTCACACACCGACATCTGAATCACATTTGTGGCCGCTATAATTAACGCAGTTACACAACCACAAAGAGTTTGCGCTCATTTTAAAGCTGTTCTCGCAATTTAGAAAACACTATTCTATTTCTCTACTGTTTGAAGAAACTATGGCAATGAATTTGAGGCTCTTAAAATATATAAATGATTTTCAGGCCCCATTTGATTAAAAGTTATTTAGTGTTGCTTCATAAAATTGACCCAAGTTTTTTTCTATACATTGTGTAGTGGTGTCTGAAACCGTTCTAATTCACTAAAGCGCAGCACTACGTAGTGATGGAGGGGTTGGGGACTCTGTAGCAGTCTCAGACACAGCACTAATGAAAGCACATATCTTTAGCTGCACACTTATTAGCCAACCAAAAAAGAATTAACAGAGTAAGCCATACCTTGTAATAGATATTTAACTAATCATATCGCCCAGCTCAAGAATTAGGTATTTCAATCTGAATCTTTTCTCTTCTAGAAATCAGTGGTCCTCAAAGCCGAAAAATAAACCTAGTGTGCACAGGACCAGGACAGACCTGAGGCAGTGAGAGTGTCCTGTCCGGCTCCGTGCGCTCTGTGACGGTTCACTCGGCTCGAAACTAAAGACTAATCCTACAAGAAGCAATGGGCATCGGTGAGTTCTCTCTGCGCTCTTAGCTCAGTGGGGTTATCTCGTTAACAGTGCTGAACCTCCGTAGCTCCACGGTCGGGGGTGTGGCAGACTTAGTGTAAAAAAATAGACTTAACTACTCTGTCTTAAAACGGGAGCATTAGAAAGAATTTTAAAATCAACTATTCAATAAAGCATATACCGTTTCTCTTCTTTTCACTTCCTCACGCCTTTAGACTAATAGAATAGTGCTTCGTATAAATAGGTTTTCATTGTAACACATTTCTTAAAACTAATTCGAAACAAGTACATTATATTTTTCACATTTCCTAAGAAAGAACAAAAGAATGTCGTCGATACAGGTTAAATAGCGCTTTCTGTGAAGTCCGTCAGCTCTTGGTGAAACGTCATCCGACTCAGTTGTGGCACATATTGGCATTATTGGCACATTGTTCAGAAATACAGTTCATCCTCCGTCCAAAGCGGGAGCAGCAGCTGGATTCCATTTCCATAAATAGATATATTCCCATCCTCTCCAAGAGACATACACAGTCTGGTCCCACATGTTGTGATTATAAACCTACAGCAGTTTCTACTTGGTGTGAGAGTGTTCCTGTCCGCTCCTTGAAGAAAGAGGCTGCTCATGGCTGCTCTGCTCCACGTCGTCGCTAGAAAAATAAATATCTTCCCCGCAGTCCGGAGTGGTCACATTATTTTACAAAAGGAGTTGTTGTGTGTTTCCAGTTGGATTCTGTGGAGAAGAATATCACAGTAAGTCTTCAAGAGAGGAAAGCAAAGCAATGACCTGACGAATACATTCATTTTAACACAATTCTATAGCATTTACATTATTTTTAGCATCCCAGGCTGAAGCAGAATAGCAGGGCCTACTGTATGTCCATACTTATATATATAAATGATGAGACACTGTTTTCTGCCATCTCAAAATTTTGAATTATTAGAATGTACTGTCTTTCTTTCTATAATGCATCTGACCAACTGTGAAACTTTTTGCATTTTCTTTTTTGTAAGATTACTACGAGTCACACTGAGTGACTTCAATCAGCCACAAGCAGGAGCATGGTGAATTATGTCACATATTAGGATTAGCCTAACTTTATAGACTGTTATTGCTGTAAAACAGCTGTCTATGCTTGTAAAATGATGCTGAAAAGGTAAAACTAATTGAACTAATAGATGATTGGGAGTATTAGTTGAGGACAACACTCGGTTATGATCAGGAAAAAGTCCAAGGCTTTGTTTAGTTCAAAAGTTGTCAAATTTCTGCACTTACAACAAAGTAATTTAAAATATATGCTGTCTGATTCAGTGACAGCTCATCCATGATCCATGTTTGAACCATGATCACTAATTTTAAGTCTCAATGAGCAATTGTGCCACAGCCATTCAGTTGAGGAGGTTCAAGATGGTATCACTGAAAATCAGGAGGAATAAGGCTTTAAACAGAGAATATTTATTAATTTAAAATTGTTTTAAAATAAAGTTAACTGAACTTGGCCTGATTATATTAACTATATTGATTTGAATTTACTGTAGTCAAGGATATTGTAATGTTTTCCAGATGAGAACATAAGAAGAGCACACCTGTCTTAGACAGTCTAAGCTTCATTAGAATTATATTATTGAAACACTTCTGGAAGGAGATGAATTTAGTCAACAATGTCGGATTTACAAATACATTAATGTGGGCATAGCCTAAAACAATCATTCAAGACCAGAGTGTACTGAGACCAAACAAAAAACAAGACTTTAAGGATCAAGACCAAGTCAAGACCAGTGTATAATACGTTGAAAGGAATGTCAGGAAACAGTTCTAAAATCCAAATACCAAAAGTCCCATGTAGACCAAGTCCAAAATTATGAAGGGGGTTAGTGGTTGGAGAAACCCACACACACTTAGGCATCACAAATCCATAATGTTTTCCCAGATAATAATTCGTCTTATGTCTTAAATGCTGCGGCAGTGGGAGCCCACAGCGGAGAGCCGGCTGACTGAGACTAATGTGTGTCCAGACAACAGCGAGGCGCTGTCCTCTCGCTGCACTACCTGCAGGCCATCTATTCCTGTTAAATCTGGGTCAATAGCAGACGATACATCTCCCCCCGGGCTCCAGCAGCACTGAGGGCTCCGGCATGTGTTTAACTTTGAATTTTAAATGGAGGCCGTGCTGGCATATATTAGCTATGCATAAAAATATATCAGCTCTTTATCTCACAGACGTGTTCAAACAATGCGGTTTAGGGGAAAAAAAGGAGCACTTAATACATTTGCAGCAAATTCACCAAAGCAAAGCCAAGAAATGACCTGTATGAGCAAATGCAAATGCAGCTTCAGAATAGCTAGGTAGATAATGTTCACTTCTATATTTTCATTTAGGAATAAAATTGTCTTGTGTAAAGGTACCTTTTTGGGTGGATTCACCCCAAAAGTGACAAAGTGGCTGGTCTCAGCTCAGCTCACTCTCCTCCAGGTCACTGACAGGGGCGGGAGGCTCAAGCTGCTACATTTTTACATAGACCTACACCTCTCTGAAGTCAAATCAAATCTTCTTCTGTGATTAGCTGTCACTTTAGTGATGTCACTCTTCATTTGCATAAACGTTCACTCCCTTATACGAGCACTCATAGGAATTTTCACTTTAGTCACTCGCGATGCTTTTGCAGCGAGTGCACCTATCCATCTAAGATCACAAATCTTAACTTTGGCTAATCAAAACTGACTATCAAATCTGTGTGCTGTTAGTGACTGGGTTGAAGATATGAGTAAGAGCGTCAGTATTCAGTGGGCACATTTTATTGAACGGAGCACAAAAATCTATGTCTGGACAGCTAGTACCTGCATGGTGGGGTAATTCATTCAGTTGCAGCTCGCATGCTCAATCATACATTTCTATGCTAATGTATACTTTTTTACAACCATTTTTTAGATTGTCCAATAGGGAAATTTGTTTCCACAATCTGTCACAACATGTAACAAACAATACATGAGAAAAACACAACAACCCACACAAAGAACATAACATACACTATACATTTTATGTATAGTGTATGTTATATGTTATATACATTGTTACATACATAAATGTTATATGTTATGTTATTTGTTGTGTGGACGACCATATTCACAACATCACTGTTTTGTTTTTTTTTGTCATTCAAAAACAATGTATTTTCTAGTTTTAAAAGGTTGTTACTTTCTGTCATCAACATGTGTGCACAGTTGTGATGACAGTACTTGTGGGAGGATCCATGGAACTTCTCTGTGCACATTATAATGACCAGAGCTGACACAGTACCCACCAGAACATAAATCCTGGAGGTCTCTTCACCCACAGTAAATGAAGCAGGTCTGGAACTCATCAACAGGAAATCTCGAACCATTTCTCCGACACGAAGGCCACGGGGATGAGCTGTCTTTCAGTAGGCGAGGGCCTGGGCACAGGGCAACAAGTGTCGTTAGTCATTAGCATATATCAGAACATTAGCTTACATTCACAGTTGTTTGTGTATTTATTTTTTATGGTATATTTAGCGCAATGCTATGGCTGTCAATAAAAAGTGAATCAAGAGCATTGCATTAAAGCTGAGTCTAACAATATAATGTTACTATGTGCAGGATTTCTATGTAGAACAAACCCTGCACGTCAGTTCAAATCACAAAAAGAGACATTTGTATCACCCACAGAGAGGAGCCATATCAACCCCGAACGGCCTTGTGCACAGCGGCAGCAGTCTGGCTCGGTAAACAGAGATGTGCTTTGTGCCGTTTGCTGATATCACCTTACATAACTATTGAAGTTTTCAAAGCGCTGCACCTGACAGATCCGGAGGCTGTAGGCCAAGACCAGATAGAGAAGAAGTGGCACCTCGGCCCAGACCTGTGAAGTGAGTCATTCCACCACAACAATGGCAGATGAGACTGTGTGAGCAGAGAGTGTCCGGCAGATGGACGAGGGAGGGCCGCAGTGGAAAGGTCATGTCTGTGCTTTTAACCCGTACAAGAGACTGTAGGCTGCAGAGTGAATCCATCGCTCTGGGATAATATGCCCAAATCACTAAGTGGGCACAGATGTCATATACTGTATTATAATGACAGTGAGTACATTTACATGTACTAGAGTATCCCAGTTATACATCCTTATCCCAGTTATGATCACATTTGGGGTCTGCATGCACTCTCAAAAACACGGTAATTCATTCATGTCTGTAATCCAGTCTCCAGGATTACAGACATGGTGTATTTACCACATTTCCAGCAAAAGTGGGACAAAAATATTGACATAAACATGTCTGGACATTGACTGGATTGATCTGTCTCTGTCATAGTGCAGGCTGAGGAGCAATAGGTGGAGAAAAATAAACATTTTGAGAAGAATACAGCATCCTATCACATGAAATTGGTCACAATAGCCAACAAAGTGGATTATCTTTTGGTCAATAACAGTATGGAGTTATGAAAACAAAATTCTAAGTTGCTACTTGTTGCTGTAGGATTTGCTGCAAGCATTGTGTTTGTATGTCATTTAATTGAATTCTTAAATGCTATAGCGTATACATGCCATAGTATTCTTTTTTAATTATCCTGGAACTTAAGCGGGTTTCTCAAACCAGGAGTCAGGATACTGTTGGTTACCTGTTGCCATTGTAGGCGGTCTTGTAGACGGGCGTCTGCTGGATCATCTCGTCGGTGTAGATGGGCACGCCGGTCCGGATGCACTCGTGCGAGCACTGCAGGCTGTCGTTGTAGGCAGTGAAGATGTCCACCTTGCTGGGCACGCGGGCAGGGGTGAAGTCTGTCAGGTTCTGGCAGCTCTCCTCCTGCTGGTGGATCTTGCGCTGATGGCTATTGTGGCGACCATTTCCTGACTGCGCACAGCTACAAAAACACGTACCAAAGACACAAACCCAACAGAAAATCATACCTTGTGCCAATAGTCAGACACATTTGGATTATGTTTTGGGTATGAGGGTAGAATTGAACTGTTTTAGAAAGTGAGAAGTAAAGGAATCTTTCCTACCAGTTTTTAAGGACCAGAGTTGTGATCAAGGCTGCGATGACCATAATGAGAGACACAGTGATTGTGATGATCTGGTGAACTGCCAAACCTGCAGAAAAGGGAACACATGGGAATAAGGCTGTGTTCACTGTACAATATACTGTACAAGGGTACATTCCATTAACAAAACATTTAGACATTTTTAATAACTGAGCTTTGAAAAGTATGTTTTCACAAGATGCTTGTAACTAGGGCAAGTCAACCAAAGAAAACTGTATTCGACTCCACAAATCAACTGATCAACTGTCTTTTCCTGTTAATAGTTTACTGATATAGCCATATGTACAATGAGGGACATCGAGTCCATTCAGAGCTGGAGCTGTTCACTGATAGAAGGCCAAGGTGTAAAAACTGGTCCAAGCAACGAGTGTGAATATTTGACCAATGAGATTTTAGTTGATAGTGACAAGTAGTAAGACTAGTCATTGATGTCACAGACAAGTACATTAATTTATTAAGTAGATGAATAAAATATACTTCTACTACTATCAATAATTATGTAACCTGCCTCTATTTATATATATTACTATATACTATGGCAGTCTGCATCTTAGTGTCAGAAGTAAAATGTGAACATGCTAAACAGAATTGACAAAACCCAAATGAGCAGTGGATGAGCTCACTTGGAACGAATGCACTCTTTCATAAGCTTCTCTGTACATTAGTCTCTCCAGGCTTTAAATTAAACATTACAGGTAAGCAGAAATGATTTCAGATAGAATCAAACAAAATATTTCATCAAAAGGCCATGCAAATAGGTAGCCTTGGAAAAAGGAAGCCTTGTTCATGCACAAGGACAGGACTCCCTGAGTCAGTCTTCACAGCATTAAAACCAGTTAAATCAGAGGTCTGGTAACATGTGACTGAAGAGTATTCTTCAGATAACACAACGGCACATACTCATTATGAGTTTCACATGAGGTATAATTATAATCATTTTTGTCAAAGTGCAAAAAATTATATCATTCCTGTGTATAAAGGAGATGACTTTAAAACTACTGCACTTAATTGGCGAGGGTCAGTGGAAGCATTATCATTGCAGGCTGCATTGACTATACACATATTGGTGTGAACAGCCAATGGTGTGTCTTTAGGGCCATTTTCATTGGAGCAGTACAGGTCAGTACAGGCAGAAGAAGAAGAATGAATTTAATGTTCAGAATAAACCAGAAACATTGTAATGTGTACTGCAGCACTATAAAGCTCTACCTCCAGCCTTACATCACTACACTCATGGATTTGCTCTTTGTGTATATAATTGGTATCCAAGGTTTGGGAGTTTGTTTCAAATACAATTTATATTTCATATAGAAACACTCTCTTATGTGATGTCACTGTTTCTGTAGCAGACATCTCTCTCGTGACACAGCTCAGTGGAAACACGACCCTCTTCATGAGGTTACTGAACAGAACTGTGTCATACTGACCCCATGCATTGTGTACCACTCAGTAGAACCATGTTTTTGTGTGTTTTTTGTCCTGGCACTGGTAAAATGTGACCCAGCAACACATTTAGTCCTTATTTTAATGATACAGAGTGATGTATCTGTTTTCCTTTTGAAATTGGGACTATTCTCCTTGTTTTAAAATAATATAAAAGAACTCCTGAGTGATTTTCAAAAGGTTTGTATCCACAGTGTGAAGCTGTGGAGAGAGGACTGGTGTGTGTCTGTTGCAGTGCATGTACAGTGTGCGATGTGTGGGTGAGTGATGCTGCAGCAGTGCCACCAGGACAATGACACACTGCAGAGGCTGACGTGGAGGCTGCAGGACGGAGAGGAAAGTGGAAAAAGACACTGCCCACGTGGGCCGTCTCCATCTCACCTTTCCATCAGCAGCAGACTGTCTGTCTTCAAGACAATGAGGAAACAGAAGTGTTGCTCTGTGAAAAACACACTGCTCTCCTCTGGACAAAGTGGACATGTCACTACTGAGTAGTTATGGTCGTCTTTTTAATCATTAAGGTTGTCTAATCAACAACATACATATTTATATATCTTTATTTGTCCTTTTTCTCTTTTTTGTCTCTTCCTATTAATAGTTTACTGTAACAGCCCAAAGCTGCTCTTCTACAAATCTACCATGCAGAACTGGAGCTGTGGTGCATTCACTGACAGAAGACCCGGCTGTAATAACACTGGTAAAAGTAATGACTTTAATAATTATTTCTTATCATTCATAAAAATTAAAATAGATAGATATATATACTTTATTCATCCTGAAGGAAATTCACTTTTTCAGCCACTCACAGCACCATAATCACACACAAGTACACTGCCTGACCAAAAAAAAAGTCGCCACCAAGATTTATCTGAGCAAATAGGCAAGAGCCTCCCATTGAATAATTACTGCGTGGATGAAGATGCTTCAGCTGGAAACAAACTTGATGCCAGCTAAAGCCAGCTGATGCAGACAGTAGTTTCTCATTTCTTTAACAACTATATCGGAAGAAACATCCTGTGGTTGTTGAAAAGATGTTAAACTTTCTCATTGGGCTCAAATTGTGAAAGAGTGGTTCAGGAGCATGACACATCATTTTTACACGTGGATTGGCCACAACAAAGTCCAGACCTTAACCCCATTGAGAATCTTTGGGATGTGCTTGAGAAGACTTAGCGAAGCGGTTGACTCTCACATCATCAATACAAGATCCTGGTGAAAAATTCATGCAACTCTGGATGGGAATAAATGTTGTGACATGCAAAGTTAATCCGGTCCAGAAGCATGTTCATCCATGCAACAATTATTCAATGGGAGGCTTTTGCCTATTTGCTCAGTTAAATCTAGGTATGTATGTATAATCTATAAAAGAGTTATAAAAATAATAAAAAGAAGCTCGTTAAATGGCATTGTTTCCAAGTCAGGTAGGTTTTTTGTGCTCTTTACAGATGCACTTATTGATTAGAGAGTGAACTTGTTTTAGAGTTTATTGATTTGTATGAGTCTAAATATAAACATTTTACAACATTTTATTTTCAATGAATGCCTGCATTTTATTTATATATGTATTTATGTATTTATTATTTTAAATAAAATCTCTCACAAACTGTTTCTAGGTGCCAACCCAATTTTTGCGAAGACCCATGTCCAAAATGCATTCTTTTTTCTTACTTTACATACTCACTGAAAATGTAACAGATTAAATTTGTCTGAAAGGGTTGAAATGACACAGTCCTGTACAAAGCAGACCAGGTCAGTTGTGGATGAATGATATGTGGTCGGCTGGTCGTGCCTCCTCTCAGCATCAGCCCCTGACCACTGCACAGCCATAATCAATTATCTGGGCTCATCTACATAAGCCTCAGATCCCCTCTGCCCCCACACACACACACACACACACACACACACACACACACACACACACACACACACACACACTCTGCTACTCTCCAGCAGCGTCAAGGCCGTTCACATGACAGACTTTCCTTCTTAATGAACATGTGTCCAAATAGAGCCTGACCCCAACCTTCATCATCACTAGAGGAGTCCCCGTCTGGTTCATTCAAGTGCTGTGTCAAAGGAAAGGCTCCACAGACTGACAAAACAAGAACAGTGTTTTTAGCACAGCATTCTGCACATGCAAATGTTATCGGTTAGTTCTCAACCCTAACAACACTTAAACTTTAAACTACTGTCACATGTTACAACTGAAACTTCTTTTGACTACACACTTTGTTGTGTATGTTCAATTTACTTCTAAATGAACATTTTTTTTAGTCAACTTCTTACATTTTTCACCATTGTGGACAATTAATGAACTCAATAGAAACCTGTTTGCTTTCTTAGTTTGATCGGTTGGATGTTGTTCACACTTTACCAGCCACTTCTTTTGTAGAATTGCTTTCTGCCCTCATTCAAAATTTTGTATTACTGTGTTTACAGCAAGCGAGCCCCCACACATGACAACATAAGCCTGTGACAGCCTATACAGGACACTGTTCATGATTGATTGTATCTATCTATCAGCAGCACAGTAAGTAGATCTGAAAAAGGCCCTTCTTCTAAATATTACATGACAGTATATACAAGGGAATTGCAAATAAAATTCTGTCTCATTAATTAGCTCAGTCGGATAATTAAAAGCCACAGCAGCTAAATGAGAATTTAGGGTAAGCAGCCATATTTTTCCGCGAGGCCTTTAATGAAGCAAATGAACTCCAGAAAACGAGGCCCAGCACAGCACGTGCTCACATTAGCTCCATTAGAAACTCATTCTGAGGGCAGTCCGGTTAGGGCTACGGGATAATCGAGCAAATAATGAGATGAGTGACAAATCGGAGAGCAGAGGCCAGGTCTATTTTCATCCACAGTGGAGGAGGAACGTTTGGCTTGGCTGCTTCAAACTCATTGTGTGCTGGCAGTGAGGCTGAAAAGAAAAAAAAAACAAACTAACTCAACACTATCACCTCTGGCAGTGATAGTGTTGAGTTGGGTTTTGTCCGATCACTGCCAGACAAAGAGGCAAACAGAACGTGGCAGAGAGAAGAGCGGACAAGGACTGTGACCTCTATGGCAACGGGATTTAAGCTCCAGCAGAGAAATAAATGAGATTCTGTGTTTGGTCGTGACAGCCTGATGAACATGTCAAAGGAAAACAGCCAGCTAAATGGAGACTCGGCATGCAACCTGTTTTTAATCACAGATCGTAAGCTTTGAAATGCAAAAACCTGGAATGAGCAGGATAATTGTGCAAAACAAAAAGGCTCAGTCTGTTTTCTTTTCTCTGTTGCACTAGTTTAGTTAGTGTGATCTATGTTTAATTGTTGACAAATGAGTTTACAGATGCAACGGTATAAATAAAATATGTGCGATAGCCTGAGTAAAAAAGGGCTCCGAAAGAATCCTGCTTAGGGACCCTCAATGCATGGGACCAGATGTGCAACTGAGGTAAAACCATAATGAACTGTAGAGCAGCTTTATCAAAGTGTGGCCCATAGACCAAGGTAGTCCTACCTAGTGGTGAAATTAAAGGCATGAAATCCCATCACTTTTGAGGGTAAAATTCTTGGCCAAGTCATCAAAGCCCAGCCCATGTCAAGTCAGTCTGAATCCAAGTCAAAACATTTGGAAAAGTTGAGTCTGAGTCAAATCGTCTTGAGTTAAAGTGCCACTCTGAGTCTAAGTCACTACAGACGAGTCCAGATCAATGAAAGTCCAAGTCAATCAAAAGTTGCTGTAAATTACAATTCTTTGGTGGTTGTAAACCTGATGTTCACTGGGATTAAGATAGGCCTGCTGCCTATCATTTTCATTTTCATATTTGATGTTAAGAGCTGGCATTTGTTTGTGCTTAAATGTATTAACTTTTTTTCAACTAACACAGCCAGTTTTAAAGTGAGCAGCTGTTACGGAGCCAATACATGTCTCTGGTTTTACCTTTGATGTCTATTTTTGTACCAGCGGTAGACCTGTGGTAGACATTTGAAATGAATTCATTTCCCACTATACTTGAATGTGGTGTAGAGACTGAGCTCAATTCAAAATGGCTGGCCTATTGTTTAAAGGTTGTGTGCTCTCTTTTTCGGTCATCATCACATATCTTGTAGATTTTCATCATCTACAACAAACACAATTTTGTGTCAATACCCATACTGATATCATATTATCATTTCTGTTGTTGTTTGTTCATTCTAAACATGTATGTATATGTAAATATTTCTGTTATTGTTTCTTCAAAAAATGCTTGTTGCGTTGATTTGTGAGGCAGCATGTGTCCTGGCCAAACTTCACAGTGAACAGGCCTGAGAGCTGCCCCATAAATGAACAATTGAGATTTATTAAGAGCAACCCTGTATAACTTTCATCCAGTAGAGAATGCAGTGCCATTTTAAAGATATAATTTATTTTCAAGTAGAGCCGGCAAGTTTGGAAGAAAACAACATGTCTTCTGAAACAGTAGGGTCATTTTTCCGTATTTTGTGCAAATACAACTCAGCGAGGGGCCAGTGTATTGGCCTATTTCTGCTCCCTCTGTTTGAGTGCTGTAAAGTGTGTGACTCACGTAATCTTGCAATGACACCGCATCCTGGCGACAGGAAAGTTACATCATAGTTTCTGTCCAGCTGAGGGTAGTGTGTCATTGAAGTAGACATGATTGAACCAATCTCATGTCTAAGAACCCTTCAATGATTACAAGACTATATATTTTTGGGCTATAAGTTTCACAGTGCTACTGGCTTAAAGTTAAGCAGGGCTTATTTAACCCTTGGATATTTGTCAAAAGTTTTAGGACTCAATAGAAGAATTTTGATAAAAAGGACATAATTCTCCTATTTATTCAGCTAAGAAGATTATAGATCTGTGGACATGTGACCCAATGTGATAATTCGGCCATATTAGCTGATAAAACCAAAAAATTTTTGTTGTTTATTGTTTATGAATTCCACAGTAATTACTAATGTACAAATGAACACTTGCTTACTTACATAGCAGAAACTGGTGAATGTGGGGTCTTGCAAAAGTCTTGTGAATGTGGATTTGACATTTAGTTCACCTTCCTTAGTGATGCTATCTGTATCTATGAGCCACAGTAAAACTTTTGTGAGAGTAAGTGTCGGGGGAGAAAACACATCCAACACACTCACAGCTAATTCACAGAACGAAATAAACAGAATCCGTGGCATGTAGCACACCATCTTTTTTTTGCCCAAGCAGTCACCATTTGTCTTCCAGTTCAGCCTTTGCTCCATCCTTTAGATGTCTCCACTGCTCTTGCAAAATGATACGACGACACAGCAGGCACTTTGTTGTGTGAAAAATGAGCTGAGAAACATTCCTCTTTGCAAAGCAGAGCTGAACAAATGATGAGGAGAGAAGAACGACTCTTTAATTGTTGTGTATGTTGTATGAGTAATAGTCAGTGGATTCCACTGCGTGTGCACTGTCAGTATGTGGTATTAAGTGGTGTATAAATCAGACGTCAGATGCTAAGAGCCTCTTAGAGCTAATGGGGCCCACCCACACCTAGCTGCATCGGATTAAAGGCCACTGATAAATGTCAAGAAGGCCCCTTGCAAAGCTATCTTCCAGAGATTAGACACTTTTCTCGAATAGAAACTTGTGGCCAACCCCAAGCTTTCAAGGTTCTTAAAGCAATTCATAATGTAGTATTCATTAGTGTGTATGCTGTGATACTACACAATACACTTAAAGAACTGCTCTGATGTCTTTGTACAAAAGAAAAGAAATGCTAATTAAGCTCATGTCAAAGTGTCAATCTGCAGTCATTTCTGATGAGTCACCAGACAACACAAGATAGTAACAGTGAAGCGGTAGAAACAGGAGAGAAAATGGGCAGAAACTACTCACTGTGCTTTTGTCTGTGTCAAAGGCATCATTTGCATCATTTACTCAGCCTGGATAGAAAATGCTAGAGTGGCCAAAACACAGAGCCTACTGTTGTTTTGTCTTGGTCGGACTCAAACAGCAGGGAGCCCTCACTTATCTGTTCTTGTAATAAACCAAAAAAAAAAAAAAATTAAAATGCCTGCAATTTTCACAGAAACTGTTCAGACCTGGTTTTTCAGGCGATATGGACTACTTTGAATTAACACAATCACGACCAATCAGCTTATGTTTTTCCACAAGACTGTTTTATAGCTCATATACAATGGTAGTTGCGACTTGCTCTGAAATCCACAGCTGAATGTCAGTTTGAGGTACGGAAGCAGCAGTCAAGTGAGAATAAAATCATTACAGTTTAAAATGCCTGGAGGCCCTGAGACACTATGGGCTTTGGGCACCTGGTCCAGTCTGATCTGGTTTGTGCACACCAGTCATACCATCAGGGTTAGGCCCAGACTTAACGCTGTGGACACAGGAATTTTCCATCATTTTCCAGGATTTGCATTTAAAGAATTTGTTTTCCAGGATATTGGTCATATCATTTACCAAATCCCTGTGTTTTTTTTTTTAAATGTTAACTTGCAGAGCCCTTGTCCCCACAGTGAAATTCAATTCCCCTTTCTGACAATTCCTCTGTTTTGTTTTTAAGCTCCAGTCCACAAACTACCGCAGGATAAAAAAAATCAACCTTCAAATTCCCAATCGATTTACAGAAGGCCAATGTGTCATCTTTTATTTAAAGTCAGGTGAGTTTCAAACAAAAAGTGCACCAAAGTTTTTAGAGCAATCCTTAACTTTCCAGGACAATATACATCACTTCCTGGATATTTTGACACATAAATGCATTTCCATGACTGTAAAACTGTATAATTCAAGGCTTTTCAGGATGCGTGGGAACCCTGACTTTTATTATTGCGAGTCAGGGCAGAGCGGAACAGCAGATTCATCCCATCACCATGGAAACTGTTGAGGAAAGTGCTTTCTGAGAGTGCATGTGTGGATGTGAGCGCACTGTACGCCTCTACAGGTCCAGCACAGGTCAATCCTGCAGCACAGTGTTCATGGAGCTGCTCTTTCAAAATACATCTACAGACGGGCGTCCATCTTACACCAGGCTCAACAGGGCCTCAGCCGTTTGCATCAGTCACTTCACTTCAGACTGAGATGGACCACAGTATTTGAATGACATTGTTGTAAGTCTTTTCTATACCATGAGGTCAACAGCAAGAAAATAGGAGGTTTTTTGAATGAGTTACGAAAGGAGTCTCAGCCCTCCGACTCCATTAATCTGAGCAGCAGAAGCAATGGGGGCAGTTACTTTGATGCACAAATGCTTAATACAAACTGCATATATCCCTCCCAAAAAATAAACGACAACAAGCGCACTTTATCTTGCGGTGAGGGCCAAGTTCATTGAAGCTCATAAACACGACAATTTAGAAAAATGATCTCAGGGACTCCAGATCACTGAAATGTACTGCTCTCTGTGGAATAAAGAGCTCTGCACACAACTAAATGTCATCAGAGGTTTAAGCAGTATCAGAATGAACATCGTTAATCCACACAACAGACAGAAAAAATATTCTGTAGGACTCCAAATATAGTCTGGTCCTTGTCTGGTCATGGTTTGTTTCTGGTCTAGTCCTGATTAGCTCCTGGTCTGGTGCTTGTTTTGTCCTAGTCTTGTTCTGGTCTGGGCCTTGTCTAGTCCTGGTCTGGTCCAGCTTTGGTTCTGGTCTGATTCTGGACTGATCTGGTCTAGTCGTAATCTGGTCCGGTTCTGATTAGGTCCTGGTCTGATTCTGGTCTCATCTGGTCTAGTTAGAATGTGGTCCTGATCAAATCCTGGTATGGTCCTGGTCTGATTCTGGTCTTTGTCTGGTCTGGTCCTGGTCTCTTCAATGTTAAATGTCTACTCTACACACTTCATTTCAAGACTATGTGAGTCTTTAAATATAAAATTTGCAGGATTTTAATAAAAATTCTAATTCAATATAGAGCTGAATGTATCTGTATTTAAGTTTAGGGCAGAGAAAAAAATCTTTGCCCACTGATGATCATTGACGAGGTGTGGTCACAAGCATTTCACTAAAAATCCAAGCAGCAGATACACTGTAACGGATTGACTGGATATAAACTCATTAAGAATACTACAAGAGTCTGCTTTATCCTTTTTAAAAGCAATCTTATATGTCTTTAGAAAATAAAAACACTTTGGCCTCAGCAACGCATTCCAGACCTGTTGCACTAAACCTGAACACTCACGTACAGGCCCAGAAACAAGACCTGACTCCTGCAGCGCCTGCACCGGCTGCACTTTTAATCACCTCATCTCCATAGCAGACCTGACAGCTCCATCTGCAAGAGGGCGGGAGGGTGGGGGCAGGTACCAGCGCCACAATCACCGGGAACAATCAGCAAGCATCTGGAAGGACCCACCACTCCCCCCTGCGCCGCTTTTAAAGGCCAGGAGCCACAGGAGACCTTGACGATACATCCAACTGTACTCTCCACATAAGTTAGCCATGCATCAGCTTCAGATAGGATCATACTTAGGAACAATCAAACACACTTATTTATGCTTAATCGGGCCACAGTTCCTCCTACCTGTACAGTGTGGGTCACTTTGGTCGGTGTTATTTGTGGTTCCATTTGGGAAGAGTGTCAGAATAAGCATAAAGTGCTATTTCATGCTAGGTACTCCAACATGGAGACCAATCTGTGGAGCTTAAATTCAGTGCAATCTGTTGATCGGCCGACAAAAAATCTGAATAGCGTGGATTTAAGTGAATGTTCTGTTTCTGTATTAATCTACAAACTTAACAAGGAGCCTTCAACTCCAGATGGTTTATCTTGTGTATTCTCTGGAAAAACTAGCGACTGACAGTGAGTTTTTGCAAGACCAGCCTCTGTCATTCACAGCTCGTTTTGAGGCCACACCTCCAGAACAACATGCATTCACTTGATACCACTCCCAATACGACTCGTAGAATTAGCAAACTGCTTGTTGTCTTACAAGTACAGTGACATAACATCAGTTGATATCCCTAACTAGCTCTAGAAACTGAATTATTGAATTATTCTCACAACAATACGATAAGCTTAAGTTACTTGTGCAGCAGAAACTGGGCGATGGGTGCCAACGATATAAAGTTGCACTAAAATCCTCGAGCTAACACCAGAGTCACAATAAAAACAACCTCCTGCTAACACCGGAGTTAGCTCTGAAGAAGTTCAATTCTTCAGAGCGTGCGTGTCTCACAAAAGGCACATAGTGAGAATGATTGACTTTAAATTAACTGTTATTAAACTGTTAGTCCACCTTGTTTAACAGTGTGTAGAAGCATTGCCAATATTTTACCGCATTAACCTGTGTCAATAGGTGCATTTAGCAACAGAATAACCACATTCTCTTTTTTTATTGGTAAATATTACTTCCTTGTTAACATCGAAGTTGACTAATAGGAGCGCTTATTTTTTGGACGTGTGCATGTGATTGGTCCACCTGATATTCTTATGCATTAAAATGCTATAACATAATGTTTTCACAGATCATTCCTATTACAAAGTGCTATAAGATTTTCTTTAAATGCAAGAGAGAAAAAATCAGCTTGTCCCTATTTAAATGGTAAGACACAGCCTGTTTTGCATTTTGAAAGGTATTTCTAGTTTTCACGTTAATAGCTCGGATCCACTGTTACAGTCGAGTATGCAGTGTTGTTCCATCTTGTAACTACTTTAGAAGATCTCTGAATGATTTTTGGATCATTGTTTAACTGCTTGTTCAACCTAACTGCGTGAACAAACTCCTGCCCGGTGTGAGATGGATATCTTTATGCCTTTAGAGTTGTCTTCAGCTCATTCTGTTATTTCTCTGCACATGTACTCTCATAATCACTGGGCTGAGGCTAAATGCACACAACGAATCGCCAGCACTAAAATCATACATTAGGCACAGAAAGACTTTCAAGTGCATTTCTCCTTGTGATATTTCAGTTACTAAGACAGAGAGCCGCAAGTTCACATGCACAACGCCTGTTCCACTATTAGCATTACACAACACTCACGCCGATTGTAATTGTTAGTACCTTCAGCATAAACATGTTTTGAAGCAGGCTCACTCTAATGAAAGATAACAACAAAAAACATCAAGAGACCAGCTCAACTATCATATTTTTATCCATCCAACAGCAGTAACGCCTTATTGTGCCGTTAATTGCTGCACCAAAGGCCAGGAGTAATGGAGCACAAACACCTCAATTAGATCACGAAGCGGGTTGTAAACAAAGCGTCCACAGCTGCTCGGGCTAAAAGTAGAAGCTGTTCACAGGTTAGACTTGGCTCTGGGTCAAAGCGTGTACTTTTCATAGTGGGATTAGTTCTGACATTTCAGCTGCACCGTTGTGGGCTTTAACCTTCAAATACCGTTAAACTGTGGTCTTGTATACACTGGACTGAAGTGAAGTGAAAATGGTGTGGAAAAAGTATGATAATAAAAGACAATTTGAGAGTCAAGATCATCAAGAAGTAGTGATTTTGTCCATTCAGTGAAGAAAGCTGGCACCAAATGGTTTAGGAGCTGTTATTGCGATGTAAACTGAAGTTCTATTTCTGCTCTACAAAGCTTTTACTATTAAAACTTGCAGGAGACTGTAGAATATAGAGAGGAAGGTAGTTAGGCTGTACAATCTGCACATGTAATGCAAACGTAATAAAACTGTGACACTTTTAGTGACCTCATTTATCAAACATATGCTAGGAATATGTGGACTCATTTCTAAGCAAATATTTGACATTTACCAATATGAATTCCAGGTCAGAGGCTGTTATTTTAGTTGTTATTATCATTATGGAAAACAAGCTTAGCAACAATGCTAAAAAATGCTGTCCAGTATTCATCTTTATTGGTGAACCCGGCCACCTCTAGTGAATATCAGCACAGCCCACTTGCTGGTCTGGGCCCTGAACTAATCTGTTTATGGCTATGGTCTGGTTGCAGTCTCTAATGCTGCAGTGCTGCATTTCCTAACATGCCTATTGTTTTGCTGGGAGTAGTTCTGGACATTTTTTTTTTTTTTACTTTAAAACAAAATATTTTTTTTATTATAATCTGTATACTTATCAATTGGATGTGGCAAATTAAGTTTGAGTTAAGCCTCAGATGGCGTTTGGTTGTCACTTTTCTTACAACAAACAGATTACTTCACTTCTTGAAGCTTTTATTTGTCATTTCCTGCTCAGGGTAGTGTCTCTTTTTGCTCTATTTTGTGCCTCAATGCCATAGTCTCCGTGGGTGAGTCAATGAACAGGGAATATTTAGGGGTGTGTCATTAAAATCACTCTTGTTTTCAATATGTTTTCAAGAGAATGACAACCTTTTGGATCCTATCATGCTAATGCTAACTCACAACAAATAATGCTAGTGATAATTGAATATGATAATGTCCTGCTGTTCTTGTCACCCTCTTTCAAAAATAAAGTGAAGCCCACTCTGTATGTCTGTATGTCTCTGTAATTCACCCAAATTTAAGCTTCTGAGCCAAATAGACTTAGCCCAAATTCTCAGTATTTAATACGGTGGGACATCTGTCCTGTCAGTCTCCAAATTAGGAAGCTGACTGGTGCTGAGGCCATGTGTTGCTTCGGCAGCAAAGAGATCTTCATGGCATCAAAATTAAAACTACTATGTTCTAAGATCTTCCACAAGATTTACAAAGATAACAAATTTAAGCAGGCTATATGTAGTGCATTAATATATTAAAAGCCTAAATTACAGGAAGGGCAAGCCCAATGATACCAGCTGTCCTTAATAACAATATATTTAAGATGGCTGGATTTAAGATAGACGTAGTATGAATAACAGCATTGCACATGGATGTATTTGGTGGAGGCACTGGAAAAAAATATCCTAATCAAAAATGTAACAGTAATATACTGAGTGTAATTCAGTTTAGATGTCTGACTAATTGTCTTTTTTCTTTTTTCACGAATTTACATAAATAAGATGAATGTACTGCAGCTCCTCAAAGACAAAGATAAAAGTAAGAGCTGCACACAAAAGTGAGGCACCTCTGCTTTGGCGGCTTCATTTCATCACATCCACTTGTGTGCTGTCTGCGCTAATTACATCTAGCCTCAGGGCTGATACGAGGCCGACGAGGGTTAATGTGCAGTGAAGGCAAAAGGAAAGTTTTCTCCCGCAGTAGTGCTCTGGCTCAGGCTTTGAAAAGACTGATACAATTTGTGCAGCCGCTTGGAAAATCTGGCCCTTTCCCCTCGTTAGCGTTCAGTTAGCATCACTTTGAATCACAGGTGGGTCCCGCTCACCTCCAATCAAGAGGAAAATCACAACAAAGCTGACGAGACAATTATACCCTGTCACTGCACTTGACAATCCCACTGTACTGTTGGGGCACCCCGCTACAATGAGGATTCACTCGTCTTCCACCAATGCCTTGTCACTTTATTCTCTACATGACTTTATTAGACAAATCCAAAAGTATCATCTATCTTCATTTTTACAGTAGGGTTGATGCAGAATTCATTCTAAATGGAAATATCAGGTAATACCAAACAAAAGCCAGTGTAGAAATTGTCAAACTAATATGAACAGCTGTTTTTAAGTCATTGCCTTGATTCGGATTTTGCCATAAAACCACTGCATTTGTGTCCACTTTAAATTGAACAAAGGTGGTGATATGAGAGAGTGAAACCACTAAACATTATAAACCAAATGTTCAATCAATAAATAAATAGATAGAATTTAAAATGTATTGCTGTTATTCCAACCGAAACTTTTGGATTGCTTACATTTCTCATTTTGTGTCAGGTAAACTCTTTTTCTTGCCAATGCGTAAATGTTGCTTAATTGATTACTTAATATTTAGTACAAACTAGCTACAAATTCAACATAAATCAGCAAATCAATATTAAGTGTACAAAGATGTTCTCATTAGAGCAAATTTGATATGGGTTAAGGCCAGTAAATGTTGTTATTAAGAATATTTTACCTGTCCTTCCTGCGTGACATCATTTAGAAATGGTCAAAAGGCATATTTTGCTGGGACTAAAGCATTTAAGTAGTTCAAATTAAAAATGTAACATTGAACTGATAGAATGGCTTTCAACCTGTGCATGATGGCTCTGGTGATAATACCACATTATCTGTTTTTACATCCAGTTCATTAGGCACGGTCTTAAAACCACAGTTTGTAACAATTGCTTCATTTTATAATTAGAACACAATAGTGGGTGCTTAATGGGTGCAGTTTTTAAAAAGAGCGCATGACATTAATGAATGTGTTGCAAGGGGAACTGTGTAAATAAGGGAGCAATGCATCAGACAATATTACAATCTTTTCCAGGTAGCCAAATCAAAAACTATTTCTCAGCTGCAAAAGCTAAAGTTTTCTGGAAGTGAGCCAGACACAAGGAAAAGGTCTTGAGGTAAAGTGTGGCAAATCAGCAGATCTTTGTGCCCTCTTTGGAACATTATTTCCTGTGCCTCGTCTTAGCCCAAACAACAGAACTCTTTCTTCTAAAAATGGTTTGCTTGTGCCTCTTCAGTTTGCACACTGTTTTAGCCCCCTCAGTCTCAATTAATGAATTTGCATGAAGCACATTGTGAAGAAAACAAGCAAAATCTCATTCTGCTCCTGTGACAGATCACCCCAGGGGCCCATGCAGAGCGACTCACTAAATGTGTGTTTTGGTATAGTAGTAAATCTGCTTTATAATGTATTAAAACTTAAATGTAATAAAATGTTGACTCTATTATGGACAGTATTTTGTATCTGGTATGTATTAAGTTTAGTTGTAAAGCATCACATAACAATGTAATAACACTTCATGATGTAATAAAATCACATTATATAAGTATATATAAGTGATCTTATTTCAAAACTGACACCTTTATAATACATTGTACTGCACAACTATCATACAGACAAAATATATTAGTGCGCAGTCTTTCTATTTATATGACGAAAATATGTCAAATGTAAAAAGAAAAGAAAAACAACTGTTATCATTGTTTGGATTTTACTGCATTTACTGAAAAATATTTTGCTAATTATCAACAGTGACAGCTAAAAATGATGTTCCACTTCATAAAAAGCTGATGTGTTGATGTTAATGATCACTGGGCATTAGTGGGTTTTAGCATCTCTTTTACTCTTTCTATCAGTATTTATCATCTTTATTAGTACATTCTCACTTTGTGGCTAATTGAGAGGACGTCAGTCAGGGACATAGTTGGCCTTCTCTGCTCAGTGACTTATCTAATGTTAATTTCACTTAATGCACCAAATGGGAAGGCTTTAATTAGCATAGTGCTTGTTCAGTGGCTGTTAAACATGACTTATACTTTATGGCTACCTCTATGCTCCATTTAAAAAGTGATGTTCCTCACAGATGAAATGAAAAACTAAATTGAATACAGCCTGCTGCTGGGTGTCTGCAGCTCAGAGGGACAGAGGGACGGCCCATAAAGCCACATGTGCTGCTGGTGTTTTGTGCACTGCAAGGATATTCACAAGGACACTCTTACTGCACAGGTGACGCAAGAAAATAATCACTACTTCTACAGGGCACTGGAGAAATATAAAACGCAATATGAAAGATCTGTTTGTATTTGGATTTTTTGGGTATGTTTTGAAAGAATGGACACAGAATAAACTGCTTTTGGATGCAACTGGATAGACCTATAACCAATCAGAGAAATTAAGCATTGCATAAAGCCTTTTAGATAAAGATCAGGATTGGTCTGGCAGGATTTCTACTCGCTGTAAAGGGATGTCAATGAGTCTGGCTGGCTGGACCAATTCTAATTATTATGATAACTAGAAATGCATGTTGCTCTGTCTGATTTTGCAGTAGTTACAGTTTCTTTCATCTAAACACTCTAGAAAATGCAAGTGGAGCTACTAGAACAGTGTTTCCCAAACTACTTTTCAGTCAGTTCATATTTCAAAAGACCAAAGGATTCATGACCAAATCTAATCAGAGTGTGATGAGTCACAAATTCCTCAAGACGAGGTGGGACACTACGTAGGGTTCACGTGAACAAGACAAGAGATTTTTACATTATTTACAGGCATGGCTGAAAGCTGTGGTTGCCCTGTATACATGGCTTGACATTACCGTTTTTGCTCACTGGCCACTGTGGCCAGTTACCAGCCACCAAACGTTTTCACTTGTCAAAATTTAAAAAAAAAAAAAGTTAATTTTTTTGGCATATTTTGTATGATTAAACCTAAAATTTATAAATCAAGACATGACCTGTCTTCACTATCAGCTGGTTTTTGGTGTTTTAAGCCCATGCAGTTTTTAAGACACAGAAATAAATAAATGAAAACAGGTTCTTAGTACCCTGTTGCATGTGCAACATATTTTAATTTATTAAAACTTTACTATTAACTTTTTTTTTCATGTCTTTGAAGTGAAATGTGCTGAAAAGTAGCCTACCTCATGATTATTTACTATAGATTTTACATTTAATTATATTCTGAAGACTATAGGCTATGCAGCTTTATTATTGTTGTAAAAGCGACAAGAGCTGGTTTACAGCAGCAGTCTGTGTGTTAATACACTGCTACAAAACAGCTAAATGAATGCCATTACTCCATCTCCTACCTCCACTTCACTGTGACCTCTGCATGTCCAATCTGCATTGGTGTGAGTACACAGCTTCTCGTGAGCGTGCACCTGTCTGAGCTGCTCTCTTGTGCCTGAGTGCATCAGTTAGACTGGTCAGCACCAGAGACTGCCAATTCAAAGTAAAGAAGTGTGTGTATGTGTGTGTGTGGGGGGGTGTCACACCAAACAAAGTGGAAATCCTGCAATTAACGCTTACAAGCAAATGTACAAAAACCCAACCCCCAATACTAGTTTAACCCTCACACTCCACACACTGATATCACAAGATGGCTTTTCACCTTGGTGAGAAATCTCATCATGTTTTGATATTGCCAGATCTCATGGTGCTAGATCTTTACCTCCACTCGCTACCCTTACTATCAGTTATTTTAATGAATAAAGTGTCACGTGGAAATCATATTATTTGTATTTTCACTTTTAATTTTGAGCAGAAACCAGGAGAATAGTACCCAGTGATGTGCTGTGGTCCTACCTGGTGTGTCCCCATATGGCTTTGGGGGTTTGACAGTCTCCCCGGAGCTGACAGTGGCCTTGGTGGTGCTGTGCCTCTTGGGCTCTGGCGTGGACGCTATAGTGAACGTCCTTTGAGGAGGCCTGGGGGTAGTACTTGTGGTGGTGGACACTGTGGGGGTGGACACACTGCTGGACAGCGTAAAGTTTCTCTCGTCCAATCCATCATCCGTCCCTGTCGGCCCCCAGTCGATAAATCCAGCCACTGTGGTGGTCCGCCCCTCCTGAGACTTATCGAAACTGTCCCATTTCAGCTGCCTCCTGGCTCTGAGTAAGCGGCGCACCGTGTCCCCAGCGGGATCTCCACACTCCTTACACAGGCCTTTATGTGCCGGCCTGCGCTGCTTTTGGAACTTCACTTTTGCCCCTTGTCCCGGCCTGAAGTCCTGTGGCAAGGGGGCAGGGTTAAGGAGGCGACGGGCCAATGGGCTCACAGTTCTCCAGTGAAGTGTGTTGGGCGTGTCCCAGAGGGGCTGTAGGCGCGGCCGGGAGCGAGGCACAGGTTTGGGGGTGAGTCTGATCCCCAGGTCCGGACTCAGGGGGCTGCACAGGGAGAAGTCCAAGGTGAGGTGGGTCATGGCCAGGAGAATCCAGACCCGGTGGCCCACACTGGTGCCTGGCCTCAAAGCAGTCGCACTGTAACAGAGAGAACACACATTAAGTATCAAAACAAGGCACTTTACCTTTTGGACAAAATTAACAAGCACAGAGTTCACTTCCTCACTTCTGTCACCACATTTAGATATCGCTAAAGGGTTTTGATCATGTTTATCTTCCTGCTATATGGGTTCTGTTGTCAAGAAGTTGCCTGGAGCACATTGAACCAGCGCAGAATGTACACAGAGGTGAGGTGTCTGACATATTACATTTTTGGAAATCACAAAGTAGCAACTCCAAAGAAAGAAAAAAAAAAATAGACTGTTTCTGGTGCAGCAACATAGGTGCAGCTGTGCCATCCTGTATTTTAAAGATTACTATTACTACCATTACTATTTAATGTCACGAGTTCTGCTTGTGTGTAATGGATTGAGCACAATCAATGCAATCTTTTTCATTCCATACAACACCTCCTCAGTCTAAACCAGAAACAGCTGTTGCTAAGAAACGCTGTTTTCTGGCATGTTTTCTCTTGTGAAATGCTTCAGTTGAACATTTCCATTTTATGTTTTTCTTTCTGCTTGTCATTTTAGCCTGCATTTGATTGTTCGATCAACAGACTGCTGGGTTTTGCCTATTTCTTTATTGAAAATAGACCACTCTGATTGAACAAAAGTTAAAATCTTTCAAAAGTAGTATGGAATGGTTTTGGGGTTATGCTCCGGATCTCTTTAAGCAGTGGAAACCCATCCGTACTAATCAGATCCACACTGTACCGCTCCAGTGTACATGCCCCAAGTGATGAACTGCACACTCTTTTTCTGCCCTCATTCCCCATTTGCACACTCTGCAAAACTGTCCTCCTGGACTTTGTGAACTTTGTCTTAATTAAGCTTCAATAATGATTTTCATTGTCCAAGCCCTTTTTAATTAGAGTCTAAAGGTCAGAGCTGTAAAACATCATGGGTTTTACAGTGCTTTATTCAGCAGTCAGAGCAGTGAGGAGTTTGGGTTGATGTTCCAGATTCATATCAAGACAGGGATGATTACACGAACACAAGGTCAGGCCTGGTTCAGCTGATCCTCACATTTCTGCTTTATCTGCCACAGACACAAAGTCATCAGATTCCCTAAAGGGCAACTCCATTATGCAGCGCAGTGAGCAGGGGGTACGTGCAAAGCCAGCAGTAGATGAAGGGTGACATCAAGCAAATCCTTCTGGAGTTCATTCATTCCACATCCCAAAAAATCTGAGTGGTCCTAGTCCTGAATGGCCTGGCTGTGCTGTGAAGTCAAGGCCCTGAGCCAGACTGCTTTTACGGACAACCTTGGGCCGAAGCTCCACATTGATTCCCGAGGGACAAAGCTCATTATTGCTATCTTTCATCTGGACTGTCCTTGGCTGGTTTGAGCCCAGAGGCGGTCCAAAGCAGCAGAGAGGTGATGAGGAGAAAGTGTTAATTCATCAGCAATTCTGAAACACGACAAAGATGTCAGCAGTCAGAGTTTGCATCAAAACGCAAGCAGATTGGAAACAAATTAAAAAGGCCAATTGGAAAAGAAGCAAAGTTTGTGAGGGCAGAGACACATGGGAACCGTCTCGGAAAAGACCACACAACATGGAACTACAACTACAATGGAACAGCAATATTTGGTGGAATAAAAAAATATATATATCCAGCATGGTGCTAAAAATAAGTTGCCAACACAGTCCACAAGAAAGAAAGACTGCAGAAAAGTGGCATTCATTTTTTCTTAGAATATTCCATATTTCATGTGTAACTTCGACTCACTCAAGAAACACAAGCAATTTGAAGTATTGCCTTAGTCTTTTAACTCTGGCAACTAGAGTTTTAAACTGCATGTTAGTCTGATTATACGACTGAGGACATAACACTCCAAAGCGATACAGACTAACACATACAGAACAAGTTGAAAGAGCAAATACATGAAAACCAGTGTTTAGCCTATTAGCTTATTAGCATTTAACACTTGTTTGTTGTTAACAATTTAACAACAAACAAGTGAGGTTTAACATCAGCTTCTTTTCTCTTTTCTCATGAATGCAGCATTAGTCTGTCTAGAGCAATGTGGACTCAATAGTTTGATTCTCTCCTGTTCATTAGACAGAAATGGAGCACTGAGCATTGTTCAACTAAGCTCTGTATGTACGTGTACTAACTGAATTTTGTTCACTTCCCAGGTACACTGAGAGAATATGTTCCCAAATTGGGACTAGGACCTGTCTGACAGGATCTGGCTCCTCCTATGGCACATTTCTTTTCAGGAGTAAGATGGCTTTTTCTTCCTGCTCAGTGCTGCCAGAACACACCCCAATTATACCCTCTCTGTGTTCCCCAGCCTCCAGCTTTACAAATGAAGCATTGACTTTATATTTGATCAAAACACAACTACTGACACTTTCCTGATGAGCAGGGCAAACATCACTATTGAAAAAAGGGCTTTATTAAAGACACACTTTGAAAAGCATAGCTATAGTTCATAATAGAACAAGTTTTGATTGAAGATGTTTGATATGCGGCGTGCTCTCACTGCAGCCAGGCTCGGGCCTGACCCAAAAATGATGAAACAGGTGTAGCAGCCGCGAGGCAAAAACCTCTTATCAACAACTCACACAAAGTGTAAAATCAACACTGAGCAAATCTGTGGAAACGAGGCTGTGCTGGCTCCAGAGTACATCAATATCTATTCGTTTTTGGTTTCCATACACCTCCTTTGTGTGGTTGTTGTGTGGCCTGCAGTGTTGCACTCATCTGTAATGTGAGTTACTGATAGACTTGATGAAACTAAATTCATTCTAACAGCTTCCATTGCTTTCCCTTTCATTCAAACACCACAGCGTTCTGCCTGCACTTCAACAAGGCTAACATCACACAGCCCAGATGCGTTTACTAGACAGTTTCAATAGAGTGCAGTGTTTCCAAACTATGTTCCCTGGTCCTTGTGCAGTGCCCATTAGAACTGAACAAAGCCCCACTGTGTCATTGTTGATTTATGTTTTTATAAGGTAACATAAAGCAAAGTAAAATAAGCAGCTCTACTGTATCATTTGATTTTTATTGTACTTATTCATGTGCCTTTGCAAATCATGGAAAATGTTGAATTTTGCTACTTAGTGTTGGGAATACAAGAATTGGTCACAGCATATTTTTCCTTAAAACCTTTGTTTCTTCAATGCAAGCGTGATCTCTTTTGACATATTCATAATGAAGGTATAATTTGAAAGTCTATCTCACAGATGGCAGATGAAGTGCACAGCAGATTGCTTTCTGGTGGGAATCTGTGTCTGGTGTCCCATTTTACGAGCACATGCTCCATCATACTGTCATTATCAACCGCAGTACAAAGTTAAGCCGCGACAATATGGTGAGAAATCCCTTTAGTGGAGACTTGGAGCTCCTCCCCCACTCGTCAAACCACAAGACAGAGGAATTGTTTGTGCATTGCCGTAGGACTTGGAGCTAGATTAATTTTCATGAAAGAGACACATATCTGCAAATAAAAAGCTGGTACCTTTGCGGGCAATTGGCAAAACCTATTGGTATGTTGCTTTGTATTCATTATTCTTGTGGTTTTCAATGCCCCACCGTGGTACCTTCAAGCCCCGAAGCGCAGAATGAGCCAAGTTGATTCCAGCGCTGGCCGGGAAGAGGCTGAAATCACTGTGTGGAGTTGTGAAGCGTTAATTAGCGTCTGCTGGCCTGGAGCTGTTGGGTTTGAAGGTCAGCGAGAGACTTGCAGCGGCGGTGATTTTCGTCGGCATTTGACAGACAGCAGATGAAAGACGGACTCAGCAGCACAACATCTCTGTGCTCTGCAAGTGCTCTGTCAGTCTGTTAGAGCGAATGTCTTTTCCACTAAACAGGACAAAAGGTTTAGTTCGGTTTTTAAGTTGTGGGTTTTTTTCGTTAAAAAGACAATGGAGGGTTCCAAATAAATGTCATTGTCTCTCCCCTCAACAGTGGTGATTTGAAACATGGTCCTGTTGGAAATGATTTTATAAAATGGTGCAAATCTAAAAAAAAGTCCACCTCTGTCCTCATCCCTGTGCTGCTAGAAAACTGTAATACAAATATATGGACACTGTCTTTAAAAGCAAACACCAAGTCGGTGCTGCCCATTATGTTTTATTTACATGTTTTATTGTTGTTTTTAATATCTTTTGGCCCAAGTCACTTATATAATACAGAAAACATCACCAGCATGTTCGGTTAAATCTCTGGTACACCCTTGAGTGACCTTAATTACCTATATAAGGTCGGGAAACTCAAAAAGGCCAGAGTAATCAGAGCTGATCCTTGCCCTCCCCTATGATGTAAGTTTTTACTGCTTCCATCAGGCACAGCTACAATGCCCAGGTTCACAAACTCTTTTACTCCTAGTCAGTCTGCAAACTCTTAATTTTTGTTTGTTTGTGATGTTTGCATTTATGCATTATAGTTACGATAGCTGTGTTTCTTTTGTTCTTTGTTTGAAGAGAAACTAGCCCCCTGGGATACTGATGATTAACCTTGCGCTGCAGCTGGATTCTCGCGAGATTTGGGAGTTTCTAAACTTTTGTAAATCCATCTTGTATCGCACCAGCCAAACTACTTGCGTCGGTGAACCGTGGACTCACCGGACTCTTTTGACCAATGATGTTGCAGCACGAACAGGAAGAGGCGGGTTTTTAATTTAAAGAAAGCAACTAGCGCTGTCTTCTCCTCTTCGTTGTTAACATGGCTACGCCGAAAGACATTAGTGTTGGCACTGCTATTGAAACAGTTTTATCAGAAGAAGAGAGTACCGTATTTTCCGGACTATAAGCCGCTACTTTTTTCCCACGCTTTGAACCATGCAGCTTATACAGAGATGCAGCTTTTCTATGAATTTTTCTTCAGCCCTCAGGGGGGCGCTCTAGCAGGAAGTGCAAAAACGAGACAAACGAGGCAGCGGTAGTACAAACAAGGAAGCGCCAGTTTTTATTCTTAGCACATGCAACCCAAGACGCACAACAGCAAAATACGGTAATATTTTTGCACCCTCACCCCCTCATAATGGAAAACAAATGAAGTGACAGTGGTTTGGTGTTCAGTGGTTTCAGTACGCAGGAGGAAGAAAAATAAAGCAACTTGGTTTTAGTGCACAGGAGGAAGATGAATAAAACCATCAATGACTTTTCTGTTTTGTTTGATCAGCACTTTTACTGCCGTGTTACAGGCACTGTTCGGAAACAATCAGTTCAGGTGTATGAATAAACACTTATGGTACAAAATCTTTCTATGTAAATATCTTATTTCTCAGCCTGGATATGGGCGGCTTATAGTCCGGTGCGGCTTATATGTGACAAAATATATATTTCTTTTAAATTTTAGTGGGTGCGGCTTATATTTAGGTGCGCTCTATAGTCCGGAAAATACAGTATTTCTTTTTTTTCCTTTTTTTTTTTTTGGTAGTATTTCTTCTTTGAAAGAAGCTCAAATAGTGGCACGTCATATCGTTGCCATGATTGGCTAAAGAAACCTCATGGGAGCCTTCCCAGATGGTACTGCGAAATAGACTATGATCTGTGGAGCAGTTCTATCTGGCAGAGTCAGGTTAACTGGTGATGCCTCTTGTATGACATCATTGTTTCTGTAGAAGACTTCTCACTCTGGACTTGGCACAGTGGAAACACAAGCCTCTTCAGGGTAAACTGAACCAAACTGTACTGTAATGGCCTGGCCGTACCGCACAATTCAGCGGAAATGGAGCTTATGTCTCTGTGGAGACCAGGAACACTGAGATTAGTGGCTCCCCACAGGGTCCTAGCCACCATCGTAGTACCAGAGCACTCATTTTGGGTCTACTTTACATATTTACAGCTAACTTGTGTGGCTATTGTTGTGCAGCCTGCATCCGTAATGAGAGTTATTTTACTGTTGGACAGAATTGAAATAAAACAATAATTCATTCTTACTACTTCTATTCCCAGTCATTTCATGCAGCTAACATCTAAACCCAGATTCTAATGTTTATCAATGTGAGGCAGGTGTGCTTACCCTTCACTGTGCACCACCCAATTTGTTAAAAAAGATTTTTATGTTGGCACGTTGTGAATATAGCTCATGGTGTTTACAGAAAGGCTTTAGTAGCATTACATGTCCTATTGAAACAGGAAACTTGTTCTTCTGCTACGGTTTCACAAAACGGCTGCTGCTGCTGCTATCTCCACCTGAGTTCACATGAATGTGCAATAAAGATCAAGGGTCAGAACGACTATGAGTCATTACACACTATATATGAGAGGGCAGTCCTCAAAAAAGGAAGAAAAATCATGACATACCCTCAGCATCCCCTTTTCACACATTATGACATGTTACCGTCAGATAAAGGCTCCACATAGTTATTTGTCTACGCCTTAAAAAAACACTTTACCTTAACAGCAGCAACTGTTTTCTTATTTTTTTATATGCTTTATATACACTTTAATATACTTCATACTGTACATGATCAAACTGTTCATTGTTGAATGTTTTGTCATTGTTTATGTCTTGAGTGTTTTTATGTTTATTATGGCTATTCTATCATATTTTATATATTATATCTATTCATGTTTCTGAGCATTGACCGGTCTCAGTGTGAGAAGGGGTTTGGAAACTTGCTTCTCCACTCTGCCGGTTTAAGCTCCACTATAAACAAAATGAAGGAGGCTATAACTGCTGCTGTCAGGAGTTAGGATTAGACTTTGACTGGCTCTGGAATAAGCCCACCATCTTTATGTTCAACCAAGGTCTGCTGCTGAATCATCATTGACATATGCACAAACTTTAATTTATTCAGCTCAATTGCATTTCAGACTTAAATAAATTACATTCTGCAGCTATGTTTAAAACATGCCCAGAGGCAAACTGTCCAAAAAGGGGAATGGTTGTACAAGAAAAAAAAAAGAAAAAGAATCATACTTGCCAGCTAAATTACACAACACAGCAGTGATGCCAAGCACATTTGAAATCATGGAGTGGAAAATAAGTAATGTCTGCCATGTTTCTATTTATTTGTGGGAAAAACTGGACATGGCTCAGCGGTGGATCTGTCAGTCCTGCTAAATATAAAACTGTGTGTGGAACAACAAGCAGTGGCAGGAAGACAAAGGTGCTAATTCTTCAAGTCAGAAAAAATTGAAATGTTTGTCTGTTTAGAGAAGCAATAACAACACCAAAAAGCCATTGCTTTTTTATAGATACAAAAATACAGCTTGATTTTCTGAGATCACACTGTATACATCGACTGTACACAGCACATATTATCAAAGTGAAACTAGAGACATGAGCTTGAATGCTCAGAGGTAAAGTACGTGGATAAGATCTTCTATTTTAATCCATAAAATTTTGTCTGTGGTTGTTTGGTAAGGGCAGGTTTGCAAGGTTGGCAACCTTTTAGAGCCAAAGAGCCACTTCTCACCAAAAACATAAAATTTACATCTGTTGGGAGCCACAAGAAATAGATCATTTCAAACCTTTACATTTTGAACACTAAACCCTGGTTTTATAGCCTTTTTATATATTATATTGATCATTAATGAATGCTGACTGATGTATAATCGCCGGCATAAAAATGACCAATGTTTGCTTCTTGGCCTTGTAACAAAAATACTGAATAATAGATCGTAAATTAAGTACATGAAAGCTTAAGCACTATAGCACTAAGTTTTACAGCGCACGTGAACGCTACATTACATTGATAAAGCTCACTGACCCATCTTCTTTACAAAATGAGGGCAGAGTTTGGATTTTCTCCCTAGTCTGTTATAGTGGGCTTATTTGGGAATATCATCTGGCTTTCCGCTTCGGGAAGTGGTGACGGTTTGTGACGCTAACGTACCAAAGCCCAGGTCGGCGCAGATGCTCTTGTGGGGTCGGTCATTCCCTCTCATGCCGTCTGCGTGTGTCCAGCCATGTGCCTCAGGCTGTTTTCAATGGTTATACTGTACGTCAATATACTATACTATGAAAAGAATGCCATGCTCTGTCTCGGCGTGGAGCACTGTGGAAACCGCGGACAGATTATTGTGGCTGCATCACGATGAGAGTGTTATTACGCACCGCAGCTGCAGAGTTTGGGGCTGAGATGAACCCCAGCGGACAGTGACGATCCTATCAAAACTCTGAAACACACCCATCCTCTGAATTTATGGAGTAAAGCTAGATGCTATTGTACTGCTAGTTTATAATTGCACGTATAAATAATTACGATTCATTAAGGTGCAGGACAAGCACGCGGTGCCTAGATGTGCCAGCTTAACCCATGAGGGAGTCTAATAATGGTTAATAACTGCCATAATGAGCAGTGTTTATAATGAAAATATGACCACCCTCCATTGTAACTCTTCAAAGACAAGCCTGGTCGGTGTGATCAAGAAACAATGAACACTTTCACTCTTCTTCTCATGCGCAAGAGTACAGTCCTCTGTCAATATTAATCAGAATAAATATAATGAATAAAAATAAATAAATAAACAAAAGAGCCACAAGAGGGGTGCTGAAGAGTCGCATGCGGCTCCAGAGTTAGGGGTATACTACTGATATCTGTGAGGGCTATGAGGACTTGTAAGGCACCATTCAAAGGTTAATGGACAAATGTCTGTGGATGTTCTCAGTCATCCAGGACATGTTCAAGTAAAGGTTTCAAAGAAGGCATCTGCACGTTTGAAGGTGGTGCTAATAGCTAAGCTACATACAGAAAAAAAAATAAAAGCCGAGTTTCTGCATTTATGATAAAATTGTTTATTTTTGATGGATGTAAAACATCTGATGGTGATTTCACTTTTAATAATTTGGAACAATATCAGTTTAGTCGACATAAATCTGTAGGTAGTGGCATGAACGTTTAGTCCCTAAAAAAATAGCACATATCACACAACAAGCTTGCATGTGATCTCCATGTTTGCTGCAAAGTATGAGCTCTGAGTGGACGTGTTTTCAGACTACTCATTTGGAAGAAATTCTTTTGGGCGCTGCTAGGCAAACAGGGCAAACACTGAATAATCCACTTCACACAGAACTTAGAACCACATACCTGCTCTTAAAAGTGGGGAAACCTCACAACAGAATGCCTTCAAAAGACCACACTGAGAGAGGAGCAGCCTTTGAAGTCCATGACAAAGATTTAAGCATAATCCTGAATCCAACGCTGAGAGTGCTTATTAAAAAGGAGCCACTCAGGTATTGTTGTGCCTCATACAAAGAGAAATGTTGAGCCGTACAAAGGGCCTGTTGTCTCCCCCTACAAGCATCACATAGTAGTCGTGAAGTGCTCTACTGATCTGTGCTCAAGAGTTTTCATTCTCAGCAGGACAATGGCCGACACAACAATGAAAATACACGGTTTAATAATACTGGAACTACATAAAAGCATAAAGGAGAAGTGGAACTGATTTCTGTGGATCTCTGTAAAGCTTTTATGTACCATTATAAGTACCACTATAAAAGGGGACATTGCCATGACAACGCCCAGATCCTATGACCCAGAGCTCTCTCTCTCTCTCTCTCTCTCTCTCTATATATATATATATATATATATACACACACACACACACACATAAAATGAACAAAACTTTTTTGGGTATTACTCAAAAATATATAAATGAATATTTCATATATATCTGAAAACCCATCTAGAAGTGTCAGTATACTGCCACAAGAGGGCTGTTTGCACCGGACCAGCACGGGTAAGTTTCACTGCGAAAAGGCGTCCCAACACATTACCCTTTGGTTTCTTCAGACTGGTTCACTTTCCAAAAGGTGGAGCTAAACAATGCAGTGTGTTGTTCAAAAACAAGCATTTTGATGACAGTTAACAATATTGCTACTGATCACAGAAAGAAGTTTAAAATTGTCCTAAAAAGTCAAATCAAATCTAACTTGTAAATTACCTCCACACAGTCTCACACCATAAGGAGAACGTTGTTGGCCAACAAAAGCCAATGGTAAAATGTGTTGCTTTTTTGTGATAAGTTTTTAAATTCCATCTGCTGCTTAAGGCTAGCTATTAGCAGTGAAAAGAAACAAATTTGCTAATGTCCCTGTGTTAAGCCTCAATGTATTGGCCCAGAACAAGGCTATAACCCCATCACTCAAACTAACAGAGTAAATCTGAACATAGAAAACTGACAGAAAACCACTATAACAGAACACATCTAATCCCATCCACAGAGGGTACCAGACAAACCTTGAGCAGGTCAGATCTGGGTGTCTTTAACAGGGCATGGAGCAGAATAGTGCCCCTAGAACACAACATAGTGACTCACCTCACTAATTGGACTCTATGGGACGAGCATGGTGTGCCCTGTTCTCGAGAGTCCTGCTGCTTAATACTGATAGCAGTGTTCATGTGTAGTGCAGACCAGCGACAACATGGAGCCAAGTTGTTGGTGAGTCCCAGGTGAATGGAACAAAAGTAAATATTTTGATTATTAGACAAATAAAAAGATGTTAAACTAACTACTGCACTGGTTGCTTTGGTGTTACCAGACTTTTCATTTGGCCACATCATCAGTGATTTGACAGAAAGAACATTATGTATGTTTTGTAAATGTGTCACTCAGTACTTTCACGTCAGCTCATATCATAAGAACGTCATAAAGGTTTCACATTATTCCTTGAAACAAAGAACTTCACTATTCTTCTGCCTCTAGTAGTACAAATATAGTTATGAGGCATTAGTTTGGAGACTTTGGTTGAAGCAGTGGAATAACAGACACACAACAGGTCAGGTGATATACTGAACAATATGGACCATGCCCTGCATTGGGCTTTTGAACAACAGAGAGCAGCCCGTGGACGTCTGAGATCAGTGAGCTGCAGGACAAAGCGCCACAGCAATTAGACTGACCTGAACCATACAATTGTTATGATAGCTATGATTTGTGAGACTATGACATTTACAAATTATAAACATACAAATTTGTCATTGTTATACTTAAAAAAAAGATGAACATTTAACTTGAATGTGCCTAATATAACGTCTATACACAGGATCCACTGAATGCAGGCCATGCTAGTGTTAAAGTATTATCTAAAAGCTGAAGACATTTTTGTCCAATTATAGTCCGCATTTAATCTCTTAAAAGATGAACTGCCAAGTAAGGCCTGCATCATGTCAAGTACATTAAAAAGAAGCTGCTCGGTTGAAGATTGTGCTCTTCCCAGAAAAGATCAAAGTGTCCGAGTGCTGTGTAGGCTATTATGCGTGGCAATTCTGCAAGCCATGTGACAGCGGTGCCCAGATAAGCAAAGAAACAAAGGGCGCGAGATAGTGTGTGTGAATTAGGCCTTGTTCAACCGCTCTGCACAGCCTCCATGTTTTAGTCATCACAAGAAGTCAAGCTTAACAGAAAGTGGCAAACAGTTAAGAATACATTAAAGCGGCGCTGCTCCAGAGGCTATTAAAACCTTCTAAATTTAGCGCCGGCTCTCTTCTTATGGTGTATATGAGAAAGAGTACAAGGCTAATCCGTGTTCGAGTAACTCTTTAAAATCCAATGGGAATGTTA
The DNA here is from genome assembly GCA_036850595.1 of Rhyacichthys aspro. Classification (NCBI taxonomy): domain Eukaryota; kingdom Metazoa; phylum Chordata; class Actinopteri; order Gobiiformes; family Rhyacichthyidae; genus Rhyacichthys; species Rhyacichthys aspro. The sequence continues at coordinate 3,194,228 of CM072154.1, forward strand.
CAGCCGTAAAACAAAACTATTATCTCCATTGCACCTTGTGTTAACACTTGCAAAACTAGCACCTGGTGGTTCACACCTCTGTCAAGACTCAGTTTAGACCTTAGACTGTAGGAGTAATGCACCAAGGGATCAGCTGTTGATATTAAAGGCCATGTGTGGCTGTTACAGGTTATGATCAGACTAATAGATTTTTATTATAAAATATGTCACTCACAGTGCAGCCACACTGCTTCACTGGTTTCAAAACACAAAAATTTTACTTTCAAAATGGCACGTAACCCATTTGAGTTTGAAAAAGTTGCCTTGTGGTGTTGGACAGACACGTGTGGTATCGTCAATGACCATTTCATTCCTGCTACAGTATGAATTTCAACCAGGGTGACCAGGTCTCGCACAAATTCAGACTATATCTTTCAAAGGCAAGTGCAAACCTGTTTTTCCTGCTTGCATTTCCATTCAGTTTCAATTGTAATAGAGGTTGGAATAAATGAGTATCTGTACTGGTCCAGTCTGGATTTGGGCAGCCTAAACCAAAGCTCTGACCTCAGAATGTGTGGGGTTATTTACATCATTTACATTTTCATGTTCTGAGCCTCTTTCCATATAGGGCAGGTTAGCTTGTCTATAGCACTCCTACAGTTTAGTGCAGGTGTGACAAATTCTGGTACCACACATAAATGCCTTCCCAGACATCATCAAAAATGCTGTGTAACCTGGAAATAGGTTTTAGCAACATGACTGCCATGTCATGTTCTAATAACCTGGGGTTCAGTACTGCATTACTCACCTAGAAGCAGCACCAGTTTTTTTTCAAACTCCATACAACTGTACTGCACAGAACTGTGGCGAAAACTGGTCCAAATGAAGCACAAAACTTTTATTTGGCTACAGGATCACCTTTATCAATTAGCAGTAAATTACCAACATTCACACTTTAGTCAAACAGAGCTCAAGTCACCCGCACTCACACGCCTTACACTCAACATACAGCCAGCAATCTAAACTGTGTGTGTTATTGTCTTGTGAGCCTTGACTTCCGGTGCCATCACAGTTGGACACCTGTGTGCTGTGGGTCTTAATTAGACATTAGTGGAGTCTGCACAGCAAGGCTTCAGCAGATGGCTTCCACCTGAGGGAGGAGGAAAAAGCACACTCTTGTCAGTCCCCTGGCCCCTACGCCCTTGGGCTGTTTCAGTAGAAATGCTATCAGTGTGGTCACACTGAAGGTGACTCCAGTTGCTGATAATCACGTCTCAAAGAATTTTCAATACTCTCCTGCATCTAAGTATTATCAGGACTCAGTCTGCAGCCTGAAATTAAACTATACTTTTGTGATTATATCTGTAGCTGAAATTTTGTAACTTTTGTCCTCTTGTTGCAAGTCAGTGTGATGAGTACAAGAGAAAAAAAAACTCTACTTTACCACGTACATTTCAGATCTAGTCGGTTGAAGAAAGCAGTCAGGAAGATAGTCACATGCTGTGTTTCCAAACTAAACAACAGAGAAGGAGTGTCTGGTTGTTGTTGTTTTTTTAGGTTCTAACTGAAAAAAAAACACACACAAAAAATGAGAGCTACACTAGTTTTCTACATTTTAGGGACTTACTCTTCTGTGTTTAATGCACTATAGAAAGTGAAAGCAGTGATCTTTTGTTCTTCCTTATATCCATAGAACTATTTAGCACAAGAACCAGACAAGCTTTACCTTGAACCAAACAAGCTTTATCTGGAACCAAACAAGCTTTATCTTGTGCAGTATCAGGATTCTGGTGAGATTTAAAAGTTCAGAAACTCAGAAACATTAACTACAGCAAATAACCTTTATGTCTCAGCAAGTTTGACTTTTCAAACATTTTAACCCACCCACCTTCACCAACCCCGTGTTCCTACCTAGGTTTTTGCAAATTCCTACACATAGTTATTGGCAAATATCTAGTGTAAAGAATGTCTTATTGACATTTGGTCCCTAGAGGACTCCATGTGCTTTTATGTGTTCTGTAGTCAACTTAACATGAACTTTTAAGATGATCCACTAAACTTTTAACATTTTCCCCAGATTTTAAAACATCATCAGGTCTTCAACGTATAAATGGCGCCCTAATAATAAAAATGGCAAATCACTAGCTTATATTTGGGAGATGGGGTTTCTGGTGAAGTGTCTGTCCTGGCCTAAAGTGAGGTGCTGCACAGTGTTAAAAGCCTCACAGCAGCAAACATATAACCAGTGTTTTTTTATTTTTTTATTTTTAGGGTTGCACAAGCGTTTGAGAGAGCATTTCTCGCTGCTGGCCAGGGCGCACCCACACATGGTTTAAAAATGGCACTAAGAAGAAAGGCCCACTGGGAGAGGGTTCAGCAGCTGGAGTTCAGGCAGTTCTGGCTGCAGTGGGCAGTTTTCTCTGGTGGCTTTAAACACACACAGCAAGAGGTTAAAACAAGATGTTCCAAACATGGAGAACACTGGAGAACTACATTTACCAGACTGAACATAATGTCTGGTCGGTCTGAAAAGAGCCCTGGCCCCGTCTTACCAGCTTTCATAAGACAACCTGTACACTATTCTGACATCCTTGGTTTTATGGCCTATTTGCTGGACGAAGCAGCTTAAACCTGTGCACATTTCTGTTAATGTTTAGCCCAGCAAAGCCCCTGTATTAGTCTTCAAGCATTACCGGGGTACTTCTTAAATCTACTGACATGTGCATTTGAAGAAAAACAATTGACTATCACTGAAATGACTCCTGGGGTGCACGGTAGCAGAGTGGTTAGTAGTCCTGCTTCACAGTTAGGAGGTTTGTCCAGGGTGTACCCCGTTTAAGGCCCAAAGCTACTGGGATAAGCTCCAGCTACCCACGACCCCCAACGGGACTAAGCGGTAGAAAATGAATGAATGAATGAATGAAATGACTCCCACCGGCCATATAAACATGAAAATATCCCTATATATATCTTAGCAATGTCACCCATCCTTGTAGTGAAAACAACACTTCTCAACTCCTGATTATAGGATTCCTCAGAGTAATTAATTACAAATATAACAATAAATATATTCAATAAAAGGATGACTTGTGACACTGGTAAGCCGTATTTTGCTGTTTCAAGAATATTTTGAAAAAGTCCCATGGCTGCAACTTCTATTGTGTGGAGCTTTTTGTATTGTAATCCCTGCCCCAATCTAAGCCTCAAGTTTTAAACAAACACTTCGAAACGGAGAGAAATGGATTCTCCGGGTGCTTCCAGCAAAGTGAGGATTACCCTCTCAGCATTTCCCTCAGCACACACTGGCTATATTTACACTGCTCCACTGATAACACTGTGTCTTACCATTTGAAACTTAAGGCACTTTTCCTCAGAGATTCTGCTGGTTGCAGTCATTTGTTGTACTAACAAACTCTCTCTGTCTGCCTTGGTGCCGTTTATACAGAAGGGAACAGGACAAAACCTGCATCTATTGGGGTGTACAGTATAACCCATGTTCACATAGGGAAGGAATATATTATGGCTTTGTTATATTTTCAAGCACATAAAGGTTCACCCCATAAAGGTTTAGGTCTCAGTACTAATAGAATCTAGTTGCTGGCTTTTATTTATTCAAGCATGTGGACAGGAACTGATTGAGATCAAATCATTTAAAAACACCCTCCAGACTTTATCATGACTTTACTCTTTGACTTAACTACATTCAGTTTTCGTGTTTAGGCTTTAGTCCCGAGGACTTGGACGTCTGAGCAAATAAGGAGAATCCAAAGAATCTCCAGACTGAGCATTCCAGCTGCAGCAAGATGCCATACAGCTGGCACTGCACCTCATACTCTTTTCAGCTTTTTTGTGCTTTACTTTCCACTGTCTAGTTATGTTTCTACCATTTGTTTGCCAGATTTGTATTGTAAACGGCTGCTCTACTTTCCTTCCCCACCCCCACATGCTCTGCCCATCCTGCACCGCACAGTAAACCCACCAGACAATCTCCTGACATTTTCATGAAAACTATTTATCTGAGGGTCAGGTTTGGTCTATGGGTCTTGAGTTGCACCCATGTTGTAAATCACTAACACAAGCAACCCACAACAGACTGACTTACATTTTTCTGAACCTTGGTGTATTCCTTCTTTTTGACTTCTGTCAAAAGTTAAGCTGCTGTACTAACACTGTCCCAGTACATACTTGTACCCAGGACAACTAATCTTGTAACCAACTGACTGACTGGAGCGAGACCCAAGTCAAGACAGCATTAGTATATTAGTTCCCAATTATGTGTGTTTAGATTAATTCATTTTATTTATTTATCTACTGATTACACTATTTGCCATGCTATTTATTTATTCAATATTTCAATCGTCTCTATTTAGCTTTACTATTTACCTCATAAACCACCACTGTGTCTATGTTTGACTGTACAGGGTTAACATTTCTGCTGTGGGCCACACACATATTTCATGCTGTGTCATTGAGTGGCAGTTCCATATAGATTACAGTAGACTGTAAATTAAAAGTGCGTTCCACTGGAGAACATACCCCTTCTGTCATGCTGCGCCTGTGCACATCACGCCATTCAAAGTTATTTATAGCTCTTCTCTGAAGATGTCTTTTTTTTTCTTAAGCCTTCAGGGCCTTGGGCTGGCAATGTCTTTCTGCAAAACCATGGACTAAGAATGTCTTTAGCCCCATTTTCACCCAGCAGTACAGGACAGAACATGTCAGAACGGCACAGCTTGGAACTTGGAACAGCTTCTGGTTTTTCTTTCCACTGTGGGCTGTAGTCAGGTGGAGATTGCAGCATCAGCTAAACAAGTAGTGACATCAAACCAGTGTCACACAGGCTGTGGTTTTGAGTCAGATATGAAATGAATCTGAATTTGAACTGTATGTGACATAGTTAGCTCTTGATTTACCAGTTGATCTCCATTCCTACTCTGAAATGACAAAATTTTGGATACAAGCAAAATGAGTTTCCTCTGTGAGGTGGCTAACAGATAGGGTGAGCCGCTCCTCTACATCCAAAGAAGTCAGCCTCAAGCATCGGTTCAGGAAGTCTCCCTATGAAAGTGTTTCAGGCATGTCCCACAGGGAGGATGCCCCAAGCAGACAAAGGACACACTGGGGGGACTATGTCTCTCTACTGCCCTGGGAACGCCTGGATATTCCCTGAAAGAACAGGAGGTAGTGTCCAGAGAGCAGGAAGACTGGGCGTCTCTGCTTGGACTGCTGCAAGCGGCCCCAGATAAGAGGACGATGAATGGACTTTCAAAATATGGCAGAAACAAAATTTAAGAGGTGAAGAGGGGTCAGAGACTAGAGGTACTGCAGAAGAAGAAATGTTTCTCGTTGTTTCTCAACTTTCTAAACTCAAGAAAAAAAATCTAAATGCACCATTTTCTTATTTTTGGCGGAGTCTATCTTTCGTCTTGAACCACTTTCTAAGTCCTACCTTTTTTTCTTAAGTTGCCACTTAATGCCACAATCAGCCAATCAGGAAGAAAAGCTTAAACTGAAGCAAAGGTTAGCAAAGATCTGGGCAAAGACTTTAGCTGCTCCCAGAGAAAACTCAAACATGTTAAGAGCCTGTTCTTTAAAATGACATACAATGACTAAGCAACCTCTGGTGTGAACACTTAAGTCATTGTAAATGCAAAATACAAACTGAACTTCACCATGCGGCACCATTTCAGCTAGCCCCACCAACAGTGGCAGGAGGCTGGTGAGCTCACACACTCCGTCTCCATTCATTGCACCTTCAGTGTTTGTGGCAGCCTGCAGCGATGCTCTCTCTCTCTCTCCCTCTCTCTCACACACATACACACAGGGGAATGGACTCTTAAAATAGAGATGTGGGGATATGGAACGTGCATTTGCATCGCCCTCAGAGAGAAAAGAGACGGAGCAAGACACAAGGAAGGAGGCCCTGTGGGGGTGAAGCTCTGATAACATCCAGGCCACAGAACAAGGGCACTTCTGCTTTAGAGGACTGTCACATACACACAACAGCAGGCTGCATCTGACTGCTTCAGCAGACCACAACAATGGACCTTTGCTGGATGTATATACTGCAAACAAAAATACAGCACGCCATGATAAATAATGTTCTCTCAAACATCAATATCATATAAAATACATGACCCAAGATCATTTATTCACCAGTCTCCTACATAAAATGGTTGTAAGTCTTAAAACTTAACAGTTGTAAATATAAATGGAGTAAACGGGAATCATCTGGAATATCCATGACAAACTAGATTTACCATTTCATTTATTTCAGACTTCCTCCTGCCCTCTATTTTCATGTTTTGTGGCAGGTTTTTAGAGTTGGTTTGATGACTGTAACCACTTTTGTTCAACTTTATATATTTTAAAGTTTTAAATTATGAATATGGCATTTAAGACATGTAATTCTAGTTCATGCAGATTAAACAGATTTCACCTAATATGGTTAACTGCAAAATATATTACCCATTATTCCTTTGACCAATTCTGGACATGGAAAGTTACGATTCTGGTTTTTTTTTTGTTTTGTTTTGTTTTTTAGCTATTATAGCCCAACTTATTCCATATACACCCTGTCTTCTTGCATTAGGAAATGAAAAAAATCCTTGCGTCCTTGATATATATCAATAGAAGCAAGCAGCTTTGAAGTCATGAAACATTTTATTCATTATAATTATGCACTTGATGTAAAGCCTGATTGTGATCAAAGACAGTACAGCGATTAGAAGCATGATGGACAACATCTATAGTCTCAGTACTAGAGCACAAGATAATGTATATTAGTACAGGCCACAACAACAGGAGCATGAAGCCTTGGGGTGTCCAATATGTTGCTTCATCTCCTAAAAGACCACTCTCCCTAAAGACCATTCTGACCTCAGAGACAACACTGACAACACAGAAATGACTCCCTCTAATATGTATTTAGTGTTTGCTCTCTGTGCATGGAAAACATGCTCTTGTTTGTCCTGTTTTCTCTGCTGCAGCAGATTGAGCGAATGAGGACAAGCTCACAGTGGCCATTACTGCAGCGTGTAGCTTTAAGAGAGGCTGACCCAGAATAATGAGTGTTTTCAGGAGGGGGTCACATAGATCTACAGTGAGACTGCCTCAAGAGGAGCCACAACTCTGCTCCACTGCTGCTGTTCAGAGAAAGAGGAGCACTGTGAGCCAATCAAGATGTCCTGAGGTCATTACAGCAGATGTAAACTGGAATCTTATTATCCAGTTGACCTTGTGTTTCATTGTGCATCAACATTACAATACTCAGCAGCAAGCAGTTCATTTCAATAAAGACAAATACCATGGAAGATCACACAATACTGAACATGCATGAGTGACGGAGGCTTCCAGTTCAATCCCCCTGCCTCCCTGAGCCCCTGTGGGTGTGACTGGGCACTTGATGTAAAAACGTTGAGTACAAACGTTGGTGGCAACAATTCTTCTTCTTACCAGAGTCTAGTCTTTTTTTAATAACACACAATGTCATTCGGCAACATCTCTGTGTTCTTAATTGGCAAAAAGCTGCTGGCGCTGCCATGTGAAATGATTGTACCCATTTACAATTTTTCACATTTGTTACCTCTAGCCTCGACAAAACACTGTCAATCCAAAAAATAAATTTGCCAGTATTGCTGTGTGCTATTTGTAAACTGAAGAGCAACAATCTGCATATGCATATTAACATCTAATAATAGACCCACAACTATTTGTCCCCTTTTTTGAGTCTGTCCATGCACCAAAACTCCAAAGTGGGACACAAAGCCCAGTTTCACCAGTGACTATACAGAAAATCTTGTACAAGCAGAAGGTTATGTACCCGGACATTATTTTGGTGTGACTTTAGCACACCCTCAGGAAGGAGATCAAACTCAGCTACAACTGGATTAGTCATTAACAGACTAAGTATCCCTCTATTACTGTGTATCTTTAGATGTTACTGATCCACACCACTCCTGATCATCTGTGCAAAATGACGGTGCTCTCATCTTGTTACACACTGATGACCACACTCCACTCATTCCTCTGTCCATTCAAAGAATTCCTTAAATGAGTAACAATTATCCACATTGCACTAAATATAATCCACACACGGCGGTCTAATCATGCAGACTAATTCAAACGAATGCCCAAGTGACATTTATTTGACAAATTCCAACTCATAATGAACTTTGGACAGAAATGTGTAATTCATATGATAAACGTGGCAGGGCTCTCTTTTCGCTCCACTAAACCCAATAAACTGTTAGGCCGATAAAGCAAATTGAAAATGTCATAGGTGTACAAAATGCTGAGAAGAATTCTGCAGACTTGATGAATGCAGCACTGCTGGATATTTATGAATTATGAGGCGACATGGCTCATTCCATTATTCCATTTAAAACTCATTTGCAGGAGAACCTAGCCCACACTCCTGGACACAATGCAATCTGCGCTGACACCAACGGCAAACTTCAGCGCTTCAGCTGATTGGCTTTTCACTTTCTGATTTGGAAAAAGAAAAGCAGGCTTATTTATCACAGCGAGGCGCTAATGTCCGTTAATTAGACAGGCTGCCTTGATATGAACAGTATTAACAGTCTGACAATCTACAACGTGACTAGAGACATGACGCATCTCTCCCATTCTAAAATTTCCTTCCAAACATTATCATCTTGTGGCAGCTGCTCAAAACAGACCGTTAACAAAAAGCTCTATTGTTATTAAATTCATCTGCGGCTCATTTTGCCTTGGCATGTTTTTACTTCTGATCTGCGGCTGCAGTTCCAGATCAACTTGAATAATGGCTGCAGAAACTCTGCAGATGCTAATAACAACTAAGATTCACCAAAGCACGAAAGTTACAGTATGTGACCTCTGTAGGAGTTAAATTCTGCAAAGTGTCTGAAAATCGATTAAAACACAATAACGTCTGTGTGATGCACCGTAGACTTGTTGATTTAGGCAAAATTTGCCATTTGCTCCACTTTTTACACTTTTGTAAAGAACTGCTATAAATTCAGTGACAATCCCAATTTTTTTTTTGCAGTTGGGCTACTCTTAGGAATATAGGCATCCGATAGTTCATTTCAATAACAACCAGTCATGTTATTTTACATCTGACACTAATGAGGAGGTTGGACATTTCATGGGTAGTGCAGTCCTAGCTCTATAATAAAAACTGGTTCTGCCTTAATCCATGTAAATCTAGGAGGATTTGAGAATGACAATCATCACTGTAGCTACACCATCTCTGCGCTATCCTTCAGTAATTCCTCCAAAGTCCATGAAGTCTACGACATATTTCACCTGCAAACCTCTCACAATGATAAATCAGGTTTTGGAGTACGGCATGTTGTTGCTCAAAAAAGCTGGAGGTGGAGGAGGCGTAGATACAGTAACAGCACATAAATACACTGTTGGCTCTCTGGAGACTTTGACAGATTTATGGATCACTCCAGAGCAAGGATCTGTGAAAAATTTCAAATGTTGTGCTCTGAAAAAAGGACAAAGTCAAAACTGCAGAGGAACAAACTTCACTAAAGTTATAGTATCCCCACAGAAATTATAAATGCAACAACATTTGACCATTTTGGAAGTTGTCGCTGGGCATAGGACTATTTTTTGTTGCAATACCTTGGTAGAATATTCTTAAATCATAATACATCCGTGGTCTAAACAGGAAGTAGACACTGAACAGAAAGCAAGCCTTAAGAACGAGAACACTGAAGAACAATGGGCGACAAAAGAGAAGCAGGCAAACATTAAAAGCTAAAAAATCTGGAAAAAAAACTCAAATTAAAAACATACATGTGGTGCACACGCCATGTTTTTCTGTGACACAAATTTCTGAATGATCTGCTGCTGCTGACTTGCCGTCCTGCTATAAAAGATGGCGTCATGTTCTCTTATATGGTTGGCCTTACTGTGATCATAACAAAACTTCAGTGGATCTTTAAGATACATAACACGGCATTTCTGGAGTTGGAGCATCATTTCAAAGAAGCAGGCTCAGTGTGTGGTGTAAAAGCGCTGAGATGCAACAGCCAGGAAAGTTGCGTCACTGCATTAATTATTCCCCCTGCACTTCGCCCTGCGCTACAGCGTGACCCACATAGTCTGCAAGACGAGCCGGGCTGAAGGAGCATCGGGATGGGGAAGAACGAGAGAAAACGCATTCCACCAGCTCCCTTCGCCTCCGTCCACTACATTAAGACTTGTGTTGGGAGAAGACGGAGTTTTATGATGTGTTTCGGTGCAAAGTGGTCCTCGGAGACACGCCCCCTGAGCCTGGAGATGGTCAGTTAGCAGGAACGGTCGTGTCAGATAAATGTGAAGGTCTTTAGAGGGCGGTATTGATTGGACAGAAGCTGACTCCAGGAATGCATGAGCTGTGGGCTTCTGTGCTGTGGGATCATCACAATGTCCAGAGCAGAAACCAGGGGCATGACTTCAGCTGGCTTTGCACATTCACACCAAAGAGCTTTGGGGCTGGACAAAGATCAGTTGAAATTAAAGCTGAAAAGATACAATTTACGCAAAATTCAAATGTGGCTGTTAACTGTTGCCTTGTATGATTTGCAATATTGAACTGGAAAAAGAAATAAATAACATAGCTTCAGACTTTTACTGTCCACATGGCTACACTTACTTTTTTATTTGATTTCAAGCTGAAACTTTTTTGGCAAAGTGTAAATTCCGAGCCCTCTTAAGGCTTTTACAATAGAACAGATCTGACAATATAATTTAAAAAAATGTATTAAGTTTATAGTATGACAAATGACAAAAGACTATTCCAGAAAACCAGATCTAGAGACAGGTCTACAGACAATGGTTATAGACAAACTATGTTCTAATTACCTTATGCTGTCATATTCACATAACAATTGTTAACTTAAAACATACTTTAATGTACTAAACTGTTTTAAGTATATGATAAAGTATGTCCCCAAACACATTCTCAGTAGGTTTCTGCTGTTTCTTTATCACTTCTGACTTGCAGTTAGAATTTTTCTGACTTGAATGCACGTAGGTTTACAGTGAGCGGACTGTTGCTTTAATGTATGCAGCCTGCACTGGGAGCTGTCCTAGGTGCTGAAAGCAGAACAACATGTACAACAGTAGAAAACTTTTTTATCACATTCATGCTTATTGCCTTATAGCTGTGTGGAAAACAAGAATGTCATCGTATCAAGTGAATGAAAACTAGACAAGGAAAACCCTTGAGCACAGCAAAGGTGTAGTTTTCATTCAATATTAAGAAAAATCCAGACTTAAGCTTCAAATTCACAAAGAGGCACACAAGCCAGATGAGTGAGAAACTAAATGTGACGTTAGTGACACTGTCTTGAAAAATGAAGGGGCTAACGTACAATTTACAGTATTGATTTCTAGGTGTTTTCCTTGACTGGGAAACTACTCTGTAAATTCCCAGGTTTCCAGAATGTGTGGGAATCCTGCCTAAATTAAATAAAGTAAAAAAATTAGGAAAACAATTTAGTTTATGATCAACTCTGGAGCCAAACAAACTCATCCAAATGGCAGGTACTTGGGTACATGGGATTCATTGTGGACGAGCCTGAAAATCATCAGTGTTAAATTAAATTGTCTTAAATTAATTTTGATGGTTATTTGGCATGAAAACCAGCCCGTCTCTTAAAGACAAAGTCTGCCGAGTGGCAGGGCACACTACCATCTCAGTGTTTCCCACACACTAATGAGTCAACCCACATTTATCTAATCTGCCCTGCCATTGACTTCAAAGGGGCAAAAAATATATTATAAAGTCATTTTATGTTGGTAGATTTTGTTTGTTTGAAACAGTCTGCTGCATTGCATTGCATTGCATTGCGTTCTTTTTTGCGCTCACTATCAGTCTCAACAGCAGTCAGCGTCTCTCGGCTCATCGCTGTTTTCACAGGGACAACCTGTTTGGGTCCTGATGGGCTTCACACTCTGTTGGGCACAAACACATCTCCAGAGAGATGAACACTGCAAATGAGCTTAATCACACTCCACAGAGGCCCCACTAATAACTCGCAGAGAGACCATTAAGATGGCACCTATACCTCTGGGGGAGATCTGATGGCCACTAGTACAGCCACTCTCACACTGGGCTCCGGACAAAGTCAACTAACTCCACACTTACACTATCTAATCTAATAGTGTATCATTAGGAGTATCACAGATGCTCAATTCAGGATTCCCCCACATCCCCCACAAGAAGAGCTTTACTCTTTATTTTATTAGGGTTTATAGAACCATTACCTGTTCCTCTGTACTTTGGTTTAAACTCCACTCCACAAACAAAAGCAGCAACAGAGGTTAAACAAAAAAATTCCCAGTGGTTTTACAGAGGTCCACTGATTTATCTAAAGCCAGTTTCTATGGACAAAGTGCTTTCTAAACAGGCTTTCACACCTGCACTATTTGCTCCAGCCTTAAGGACTATGAAATTTAGCCTGTATTGTTTAGAGCTCTGTAAGGTTCCCCAGTGAGTGTCAGCAGAGAGCAGCGTACAGGACAAGAAGATGTATGTGGTGTCCATGAGAGCTGCAGATCCAGGCCCAGCTCTAACCCTCCTGCGGGAATCCCTTCAGCAGCTGTTTATAGTGGGCATTTTTTCAGGTTTTCCCATCCTTCGCTGCGCCTGTTCAACTCAGCCGTTCACCGGAGACGTGCTCAGGCACTCACTCACATTTGCATATGAATGAATACATAACTGGGCTGGAGGAGGTTATGCAATATGGAGCAAGACCACGCACAGGCCGCACATTTGACACCGTTCAGGCTGTGGTTTTAAAAAGAGCGACAAAGAAAGACAATTTTATTCAGGTTTCCTGCTCTCTGTGAATTAACTGAATAATGTGACAAAGGGACTGAATGCATCCGGTGAATGAGTTAGTAAAATGTCTTGTAGTAAATGTCTAAAAAGTCTCCATCTAGTGCAAAATACCAGAAGCCCAGTGCCTTCTGGAAAATTATAATCTGGAAGGTAAGGAGTTAAGCAAGTTCCTGCAATTATTAGATGTCGTTGACAAGTTGACAAGAGGTGGTTTATTAAACTTTTCAATAACAGACTCATGGACAAAAACAATACATAATCCCCATTGAGGCCATGGTTTTTGTTTCAAAAGCCCATCTCTATCTCATACATCAGGACAACATGTTCCTTTCTCAACTACTTCAGCTAAACACAACCTAAAAATACTAATTTTATTCTTTTTTTTATTTTATTTTATTCTAATTGGACTAAAAACGCTTTTTTTCAGGACACACTAGAGTGCCGTAAGTGTGTGATAAGAATTACTCTTGATTGTTAAAGTTCAGGTTGGTACTGCTGGTAGAAAGGGTGCAAAAAGAAACTAAATCAAAACTAACTAAATATGTATTTTCCAAAACAAAAATTGACAAAGTTGACAACATCGAGTCTTAAAATGAAAGCCACACGTTGGTCATCATCACATCACTCACTGAGTCGGAGGGCATGATCAGTCAGTCTTCAGTTGTTCCATTTAACTCAGGTTTCTGTATAGTTTTAATGACAAATACCTCCAGCTTGAGAAAACTACTTTGCTCCATGTTGGTGATGTTTATGTGCAACATGGTGAGTTTCTGAGGACCTCATAAATGCAGCATTCTAAATAAAGGATACTTGTTTAGGGCTGATCAATATATCAAATTAATGTCATTAAGTTAAGTTTATATATACTAGTATAATGTCTTGGTTTTGCAAAATGGCAGAAAGTGCACTCGTAAGGCTAAATATGAACGATTTAGCACCTATCTGACGCATCTCGTTTAATGCCAATTAGCCATGTGCCTCCATTTAATTTTGCCCTCTATAACAAGACTTAATGTGGGGTGTTCATTTTTGTAGACATGGGAAATCATCTGAAAATGTAAAAAAACATAGTTAATCTTTTACGTATATCCCCCGCCCTATATTGATTTATTAACCAAACTTCTGATCATTTATGTCACATTCACAGGAAATCTGAATAGAGGCAAAAATTGCACTTCATGTCAGCATCCCTCCGTTATCCCCTCACTCTGCTGTTTACCGGAGACAATGACAGGTTCCAGAAGTGCTGATATGAATAGGACCGTGTTTCAAAGAACATTACAGTGCTCGACAGCTGTTACCGTAGCTCTGCTGTGACATCTGCGTCATGGCAACAGTCACAGGGACAGCTCTAAAAAGACAATCGGTTCCTTTGAGCCTCTGAGCAGTCCATGTATGTCAGGCCTTTTTATTACCATGTAGTCTATCTGCTGCGGCTGCCGTGCGCGTGCATTACCATGAGCCTGCGAGGTCAGTGCGTGGCGTGCATAAGAAATCAGTTCGAGGGAAGAGACGGGAATGAGACGCAGCAGGTAGCCAGCCACTTTCCTACTGATCTCATATTGCCATTTTCCAAAGACTATATTCCACTAAATGAATTGACGCTTTGGATCTTTTTCTTTTTTGCATTACATTTACATCAATATTTGGTTTGTGTAAAGCTTTCTACTGAAGTGAAACAGAGGAGCTTGGTAATTAAACAGAAATAATGAAAACTGAGAACCCCTAATAGGCATAAGATTAAATCAAGATACACTTTCACACAATATATTTCGGTATAGATTATCTGGCACAAGTTAAATGTTGAATGCATCGTGATATCAATTAGGACTCTACTCAACTGATTGATGTCAGGATCAGTAAAACATAATTAAAGTGATGTTTTAATTTTCCCTCATTCTTGTTTGAAGGCTACTCAGGATTGAAACAGAATGACTTGCTGCCGAATGCAATTCAAACCTATTGCCTAAAACATTTCCACTAAATACAATCCACAGAAACAGGATAGGTGACTTTATAGTCTTACCATTTTATTATGTAATATTCTGAGAAAAAAAATGAACTCTTTTTATAAAACATAAGTTGTTGTGTGTGTATGATCACTGCCGTTCTGTTAGCGCCCCCCAGCGTCCTTTCACTCTAATTTTCCATCTGATTTTTCCTTTAAAACATCACAAATAAGAGCGTTTCTAACACTCGATAACACACAGCTCGAAAACAAAACCAGACCTTCAACAGTCATTTAACCACTTTAAACGCGACACAACAATAAATTCACAAGCTTATACTTAATCACCAATTCCACTTCTCTCAGAACTTGATGTGGCGTAGATAAATAAAAATGACAACGCTGTCTCGTTGTGTCGTCGAGAAAAACAAAAAACAAAAAAACACCTCGTCCCCCTCGTGTTTGCTAATTAGCATGTCATTAGCCGTAAACGGATAAAATAGTCTAGGGGTCTTACCTGCGCACAACACTCGGTTTTATCCACATTTTTTTCGACTGGAAAAACCGACTCGCTCCTAGAGGTAAACTCCCATTGAGCTGGGCTTCTTCCTCCAAAGTCCACAACGGCTGAGAAAAAACTCGCAGCTCAAGTAACGAACCTTCCTCCAGACATTATCGAAGCCCTTGAACGCCGTGCACATCAAATCCTTCCCCACAGATCCCGGCTGAGTGTCTGTGTGAGTGTCTTGTCAGTGTTACAGACCTCTATCCCTCAGCACAGAGCGGGAAAGCGGAGAGCTGCCCTCAAACTTTGCCTTGACCAAATTCTTTCATGTTCCCTTTGTTTATAGACACAAAAACGCGCTTTGGAGAGCACAAACAAGCCACGGAGCATGTGTCATCCTTGCTAAAAAAAAAAAAAAAAAAAATCTCGAGCCCCTTCTCTCAGACTGTTGAAAGGCATGAACGTCCAAAAAAACTGGGAGTGGAGGAGGAGACAAGTCACCGCTGGCGGGGGGTCCTCATTATCCTCTCACATCTTCCTCGAGGAGGCTCCGGCGCCGAGGGCTTAAGCAAAGTAAAGTTAAAAAAAAAAAAAGAAACTGAAAAAGGGAGCAGGGAGAAGAGAGAGGGGTGACTTGTTGTGGAGGAGTTGGGAATGAGACGGAGGCTGGTGCGGCGCGTCTCCTGCCGCTGCTCCTCTCCGCTGCTTCTCGCGCACTGACGAGCGGACGACCTGCTCGCGCTCGCTCCACGCGGCCGTGACGTCACGCTCCAGTCCGATATGTCATGAGCCGGAGAGAGGCGCGTCACAGTCGAGCGCGGCGAGAGCGCAGATGGATGTGACAGGGGTAAGGCACACAGCTGGACGGAACTGGAGGGGCTGAGGGCTGGTGGGGATTAAAGCAGGGCTAGGCACGTTTGGGGGGTTGTCTTAAGATGTGCATTCACCTTAAGAAAGAAAAGACAAGAGCTAGTTCCTTGTTTCTGGTGAGGAGGCTGGATGTTAGGGGACATGGTGTGATAACAGCCAGACTGGACTAGATGTGATGGTTGAGGTATAGCAGAGTTTAAAGAAGGAGTAGGCAATGAGTGGCCAGTGTATGTTATCAGCTGTGGTTCTGACTCTTTTTGTAAAACATAAGTTGCTGTGAGTGTATGATCACTGCTATTCTGTGAGCACCCCCCACCATGCTTTGACTCAAATTTTTTCCACCTGATTTTGCCTCTAAAACATCACAAATAAGAGCGTTTCCAACTCTCAGACCTTCAATAGTCATTTAACCACTTTAAACATGATAATAATATATTCATAAGATCACTTAATCACCAATCCACTTCTTTCGGAACTTGATGTGGCATAGATAAATAAAACTGACAACTCTGACTCGTTGTGGCGTCGAAAAAAAACAAAAAACAAAAGAACAACACATTTCCTTGTTTTAATACATTAGCTGTTAACTGATTAAAAAACAGTCGGTGTCTTACTTGCACACAAAACTTGGTTTTATCCTAAATTTTTCGACTGGAAAAACCGACACGGTCCTAGAGGTAAACTCCCATTGAGCTTCCCAATAGCCTGGGCTTATTTGGATAAGTCTGGCTCGTTTTGTTGTCATTTCTGTTCCAGAAAACCGGCTTATCCTGAGTCACCCTCAGTCACCATGAAAGTTGCTCATTGGTAAACACGTGTGATCAGTTTTGAAAAAAAGGTATTACATTATTATATTTACAAATACAAATCAGTTCTTTTTTGTTTTATTGTTTTTTGTGCTTGGAGCCATGAGGAGAGGTGTCCAAGTTCATGGATGTGCTCCAATCAGAATGGGTGGCTTGGCCAACTGGGAGTACCTCTGATCCACATCCTGTCCAAAGTCCGCCCAGGGGCCTGTTACAAGGCAAGATGGCTTTGGCTCTCAGTTTCCATGATAAAATGTAGTATTTATGGCTCACTTCCACATCTGCATCACTTAGTCACTCTGTCTGCCACTCTAAATGAATTAAAAGTACCTGAAAGCAATGTAAATATAACACATAGACAGTATTCTTAAATTCAAAAAGAAAATGTTGTAATTAAAGATGAACAACAAACAACAACCAAAACTTTTGATATTCTGTACCAAACGAACACTCTCTTTTATTTTTACTGACTTTTAAATCCA
The DNA here is from genome assembly GCA_036850595.1 of Rhyacichthys aspro. NCBI lineage: Eukaryota > Metazoa > Chordata > Actinopteri > Gobiiformes > Rhyacichthyidae > Rhyacichthys > Rhyacichthys aspro. The sequence continues at coordinate 3,211,644 of CM072154.1, forward strand.
AAATAAAACACCATATTTTCAAACCAAACGGGACAGTTTAATTTTACTGCAAATCCAGTGACTCATTAACAAATGAAAAATAATGTCTCCAGAAACCAATACACGTAGTAAATTTAAAAAAAAAACAACAAACAAAAAAAAAAAAAAACAACTGATTGCATTGATTAGCATGAACATTTTTTCTAATTATTTCACTTCAAAGAAATCCAGCTTTTCTACTGTGTTTGACAGAAAATTCAAAGTTACTAAGTCTGCAAAACGCAGCATTTCCATTACCTGGTACTTTTCTGAGACAGTTGTGTAGTTCCTGGAGCTCCTTTGTAAATTACGACTTTCTTTTCGGCATTACCACAGGTCAAAACTGTGAATGCTGGAGAAGGACCGCTTAGCATTGGCCTCGTGCTTAAGAACCAATCATTATTTAACCACAGACCTGAAGAACACTGTTGATCTTTTATAATTGGTTACTATTCCCGCTGTCATGGTAACTCTGTGATTGACGCACAGTCAGTCTTTCAAGCACAATATGCTACTTTGGCTTTACGACGGGTAAAACAATATGGACGTTCAGGACAAGTAAGGGGCAAAAACTGGACATTTTAGCAAGTGATAAAAACGAAGTAAATCATGTGCACTGCTTGGATTATAGTATAATCTATATTATACTCATGAATGCTACTACTGTTTTACCAGACGGTCCAAAGATTTTCTCCTGGTCCACTGTATGTATTAAAAGTCCCTATTATTCTCTTTATGTTATCTAAAGCTTATGTACTTGTCACAAAAAAAAAAAAAGAGCTGACACTAGCACACAGCATCAAGAGAAAGTAACATTAGCTGCTACTTCAACGTAAGTCAGTACAAATGCCGCTAGCAGGCTAATTCAGTAATTCCCTGTATCCCTGATGAATTTCCTTATTATCTCACAGTTCATTGAACATAAAAAAGAGGGGGCTTACAAATAACCCGTTGCTTTAAAACATTCATACATTTTAGACCTGTAATACGCCTCTGGCTTTGTTGTAAAAAGTGACAGCTGAGAGCTTACAACACTTAATTGCTTAAAAAAGAAATGGAAGCCAGTACATGGACGGAAGTGTGCCTATGAATTCATAAAGTCTTAGCCGCCAGGAGCCATCAGATCACCCTAGGCCCTGCAGGAGTAAGAACCCCTCACGGCTCAGGTTAAATGCGCTTTCTCATAATATTTACCAGCCAAAATGAAAGCTACTCCCCGGGGGATGTGGATATGTACTTACCTACCTAACATCTTTGGCCAGTGACATGAATGCTGCATTAAACTGTCATCCTAGAGGCTTTTTGCACACCTGTACTACAAGATGTCAGCGGTGGGTAAAATCTCTTTAAATTAGAATCAATGGGCTGATATGACTGCACAATGAGAGGGTTAGAAGTGTTAGTGATGACAAGATGAGCTCGGAGAGAGAGAGTGTAGCTGTGCACCTCAAGGTCAGGGGGTCAAGCCGTAAACACAGATACGAACACCTGATGTCCTCCCGGCCCCGGTCTTTCCTCGAAATATTTCACACACGTGTATATGGGATGTGAATGGCATGACTGCTTTATTAACAACAGGGTAATATCAAAGGGATTACATAACACAAGCAGACTACTAATGTGAACAGTGATGCACAGCAAGTAAATACAGAAAAAGAAGTGTATTAAATATACATACACAGCCACGGGGGATCCACCGAACCATCTTTTTACTGACTTAATACATCAGTGCGCTCCTCGATATCAAATGCTGATACAATCCTCAGTTACCTAATTACAGTACAGTTCCAGAAGCCAGATGATTATTTAAAATGAACATCAATGCAAATCCTGAGTTCAGTGTTAGACCAATGTGATCCTGCAATTATCTCCGCCTAAGTAAACGCTGCATGAAAACAGACGTACCCAGCCCTGGAATAAATGCTTTATCTGTATTTTTGACAGCCATTGAGAAGCTTTGTTTTTTCACATGCCATCAGACAGTAAAACTCCTTACTTTATATTCACATCAATTTAACTTTCAATTACTTTTTCATTAACGTCTCAAGCCTTCAACCAAAATTGTGAACATTAAAATAGAATGGGCTTTCCCTCTAGCAGGACTCTAGTTTGTCCTCTCTGGGCAGCTGTAGGAGAAGAAACAGGAAGTATTGGATCCTTCCACTCAGTTCTACGGAGCTTGAAATGTCTCTCATCAGAAACAGAATACTTAATTCATTCTTAAAGGAAATTGTTCAGTTGCTGTGGCCACGGGTAAACATAGACATTTATAAACTGAAAAAATGATAAAACACAGAAGAAACACGATCATCAGGGATAGGTACATTAAGTGCTATTATAACAAATAAATATGATATATTATATTGTGTGCAAATAAAGGTCAGAGTGAGGACTTGTACTGACTGATGGAGCACAGGCAGGAGGGACCTCTCTGTGAAGCATTTGGGCAGGATCAGTCTCACTATTTTCTCCATGTTTGACAAATGAGTTTGAAAAAAGGTGCCAAAAGTGCTTGGGCAGATGTTACAATTGATTCATTACAGCCAAAGCAGGACATGATACTTTCTATGTTAAACAACATGGAACATCCTCTTCATGCTGTAATGAAACAATAAAGAGAGGCCAGTGGATGTCTGAGAGCCATATGCTGCTAAATGACCTTATGCATCCCCTACTGTCATAACAAGACAACAGTTTAAGATTTTTACAGTGACACTTGCCTCTTGGAACAAAGCTAATTTCCCATAACATTGCAGACATTATACTAAATTTTACCAAAAAAAAAAAAAAAAAACACTCAAAGTTTGGTCTGTACAGTTATCCCTGATATATTTGAACTGACCTCAACTGAATCCAAACGTGTGATCTCAGCTGCACATTTTCTTTAAAGGCCGTTGTTGTGTACATTTGTCATCAACTTCCCCTTTCAAGCCACACTTGCGTTTACCCCTCATTACGGCCTCAGCGCTGACACTAGTGACGTGGTTACCTTTGTCAGAGACATTCACAGCAGATGGAGCTGTCACTCCCTCCACCTCGTCTTCATTCTCACCTCCACCGCTCGGTGTGTCGGTCTCGTGTGCCGTGTTTGCAGACGTCTGTGTCGTTCACTGACATATGTGTGATTCGGTACAGGTTTATTTAGGCCGGATGACGGTATCACGGCTTGTCATGTGCGCCTCCGTCTGCGGATGGGTTTGGCTCAAATAGACCTGAGTGCCGCACACTAAACATCTGCTGTGTAAGTCATTAACACCCCGCCACGAGAGCGTGAATTCAAATGAAGAGGGATTTGAGTGTTGCTGTGGACCTGCTAAGCTGGATTGAGTCACTGTGAACAGTCACTGAGGGTGGAGCTCAAGTGTGCAGGAGCTAAGCCACAGACTGCTCTGAACTGGAGAGGCTCACGGGAATGTGCTATCATTCAAACTCTCTGTGCTCAAATGTCTGGACCAGAACAGGAAACGTATCATAATGGCAACCCTAACAAAAATCATTTTCTAGTAAGTAATAGTATTCTTAACCTCCCATTGTCCAGAGATATGCAGGTATAGGGAAACTGGTGAATCTAAATTGGCCCCAGTAGATGAATGTGAGAGTGGTTGTCTCTAAGTCTTAGCCCTGTGATTGTCCAGCCATTCTCCAGGGTTTACCCCACCTCAGGCTCAAGGCTGCTGGGATAGACTCCAGCCCCCTGTGACCTCTAACAGAATAAATAATGAAAATTTAAAAAAAAATTTGAACTATGTCCACATATTGTCATTTAAATTCTTTACTGATGAGTTGAACATAGTCATTTCCTTAAGTGCTCTACTTTTCTGCATGGGCAAATTTTTTAAATGAATGTACAGTAAATGTCTAGCACTGTGATAAATATGTCAGTCATATAAATTCACACCATGACAAACAACCCTTCACTTTCACATTCACCCACTAGGGGCAATGTAGAGTCACCAATTCACCTGAACATGCATTTCTTTGGATGGTGGGAGAAAAGAGAAAGATGGAATACCTGGAGAGAACCCATGGTAACACAAGGAGGACATGCAGACTCCTCAAAGAAGGGCCAAGAGTCGGCCAGCCCAGGGATTGAACCCACGACCTTCTTGCTGTGTGCCACTCTGACACCGTTCATCCTCGCAAATAGTTTTCCCAAATGATCCAGCCCTACCCCAGAGAATGACATTTCACTGCTGAGGTGGTTAAGTTTTGCAAATAAAATCTATTAAATTTAGGATGTTAACTTTTGCTATACTTAAAATACAATCTCTTGAAACATACAATAAATTATCAATATGTATGTAAATACATACTTGCATTTCAAATGTACTGAAATGCAGCTACAGCTGACCTATAAAGGACAATAGGGCACAGCTGTCACTAAAAAAAAGCAAGGAATGATAAATTGAAAACTATCTTTTTGACTGTTAGTCTCACGCTAAGCCTCGGTGAGTCCTTTGAACGATTGTCTTTCTGTTAGGAGTCCTCCTGATTTGTCTGCAATATCATAAAAAGAGTCCATTCCACCTGTCACTACTGCCTAAATATGCAACTTTTTAACATTGTATTACACACCATTTCCCTTAATATTCCAGAGGCTTTTATGGTTTAAAACTACTATAGCAAGTCTGGCACGAGCACCTGAATAGTGACAGATTTTCTGCTTCACTTTGTGCACTTTCAATAGAAAAAAAAAACATTTAATCCAGTGATTTGGCAGCTCTTCAGACTCGTCATTGGTTCAATGCACAGGCCCCATCTCCACTGTTTGTAAGAGCCATTTATCCAGCTCCTCTATTAATACAGAACATGCTTTGGTTGTAATCTCATTGCCTTAATGGATCTCGTGGTGTCCTTTTATGAACCAAAACAAAACTTCATATTATCTTAATGGATCTCGTGGTGTCCTTTTATGAACCAAAACAAAACTTCATATTATCTCTTATTTAGGCTTCTCTTTTAATCTGGTTGGCTCAATAATTTGTATGTATTTAAAGGTTTGCTAAAAGAACACATGCGTACAATCTTTTGCAATGCCTTGTTTTATTTTCGATTAACTGGACAGCAAACAGAAATATGTTTAGTGAGAAGTAGTAATATTTGGGGGGCACTTTCAGCACAGAGAGCAGAATGTGGTGGCCTTTAAAAGCATTTGGCACTGACACATTGTACTGCTGTCTCCAAGGTTCACAGCCCTTTGTTACGGAATTGTTCATAACCTTTCATTCTTCGGCTCTGCTTTGTCCTTCTCTGCTGAACAGCACTCTGGTAAGTACTGTATTACGGTGCAGTCATTTCGAACATCTATACTCATAAGAAAAATCGGATTTTTCAGGCCTTGTTTTAAAGGTCTCTGGTGCTTCGTTTATTTTATTTTTCAAAAGGAGGGTATGCAATTCTTTTTTATTGTATTTGACAAAAACTAGTAATTATTAATGGAAAAACACATGGAAAAACAATACATCATCTAGGCTTTATCAAGGATTTTTACATCCGTGAGCTTTGGGCAAGAAGAGAGACACACAGAGAGACCTCTTGAGACAGGGGCACTTCCATTGGCTGTTGGTCTACGCCACTTGTCAGCAGAAAGACATTTTTAAATCCGACCCTCTTTGAAGAAAGGAGGGACACCCTGCTCTATACAGTGTTTGCCCTGAAGAAGTGCCTTGGTACAAGCTGTCTTTAAAGTCCTTGTGCTGTCCTCTAAGGAAAAGCAGCGTAGGTGGCCCCCTGGTGGTGTTGGGGCTATACTGCAGGTTGTTTTTGTGACGACGAGTTACTGTCCGAACGGATGTTCTGTTTGAGTTGGAGTTGTAGTTGCCAATTATTGTGTAAATTGTTTTCTGCGGAGCTGCAAGGAGCATATGCCTGTAAGTTTGATGTTGTTGGGTGTTGTTCTGTGCTAAAATATTGGTCCATTGACTGTATTTGTATGTTTATCGGCCGCAACGCAAATGTTAATGTGTGCTAATCAATGCTAACTATGCTAGCGGAGATTTTAATGAAGTCATGGTCAATGCTAAAAGATGTGATTACGACGTGACTGATTGTATAGTGTGTTTTGAAATGCAGAGACTCATTATGTTTTCTGTATGTTTAATTTTGCAGTTTTACAAAAAACGTTTATTCAAATGGACATTAAACGTGGCTCAGTGTCATAAACCAGTGTCTTCATTTGAAGCTGTTAGCTATCTGCCAAACTATCCTCGGACGTTTAGGGAGGGCAGAATAGTAAAAAGGCATCCTTCCAATCAAGCTCTACTGCGAAGATAAAAAGAAAGCAAACATCATGGCAACTCCTGCAGATAAAGTGATGGAGGACACACTAGAGACCAGGTCGAGATGGGCCCGCTCTACACGCTCCAGTCAACTCACCTCCTCATCTGTCGCTGCCACAAGGGCACGGGCAAAGGCAGAGGCCGCAAAGGCTCAACTCTCATATGCACAAAAGGAAGCTGAAATATTAAAAGAGCAAGCTGAGCAGCTTAAAAAGAAAGCTGAACTAGATGCTGATTTGTACCTGCTCAAGTCACAGAAAGAGGTTGCAGCAGCCCTAGCTGAGGCTCAAGCTTGGGAATCGTCCATGCAAGAAAATGGAGACCCACAACGGCCCCAACTAGACAACATGCCACCTATTGATCCCAGTGAAAGGACACAAGATTATGTGCAGCAGCAAGCAGAATTAATTAATGAGTTACAAACACTCAAAATCCAAACTTCTGCGCCTGTGCCAGCCACCAGAAACAACAATGAAACAACAATTGAATATACAGAACTAAGTGAACATCATTTTAGTCAGGAGTTTCAACCACTGCCACAGGGTCCTCCTAGTCCACTACGACCGCCACAGGTAACGACACAGCCCAATCCAGTCTTCAGCCTCAATCAGGAGCAGTACAGCAGGTACTACAGCCCATATGAACAAAGGCAAAGCAATGGTGACCAGGTACGTTATTCACAGCCAAGCTGGCCAACACCTAAACCTACAGACTACAATCCCACAGACACATCAGGGCTCGCTAAGTATCTAATGAGAAGAGAAATGGTCAGCTCAGGTTTACTCAAATTTGATGATCAACCAGAAAATTACTGGGCTTGGAAAGCCTCTTTTCGAAGTGCAGTACAAGAACTGAGCTTATCGCCTCAAGAAGAGCTAGACTTGCTTTCTAAATGGCTTGGACCACAATCTTCTGTACAAGCCAAACGTATAAGAGCTGCTTACATAAACAAACCCAGTGCAGGTCTCAGTATGGTGTGGCAGAGATTAGAAGAGTGTTTTGGAGCACCAGAAATTATTGAGCACGCCCTACTAAAGAAAATTGAGGACTTTCCAAAAATGGCAAACAGGGAAAACCAACGCTTAAGGGAGTTAGGAGATGTTTTAACTGAGCTTCAGGCAGCCAAGCTGAACGGTTTCCTCTCAGGTCTCTCCCATCTAGACACAGCACACGGCGTCAACCCTATCCTAGCCAAACTTCCCTACAACCTGCAAGAGAGGTGGGTAACAGCTGCCTCTAAATACAAGAAAGACAAGAGAGTGTCTTACCCTCCATTCACATTCTTTGTAAGCTTCATAAACGAAGAAGCTAAGACACGTAATGACCCCAGTTTTGCCTGTGTCACAGGAGCCATTGCAATGACAGCCAAAACCGAAAAGACATTTAAACAAAAATACCAAACCCCCGTCTCAGTCAGAAAGACTGATGTGTCACAAACAGCAGGGACAAGGCAAAATACAGCAGACGATGACAAAGTAGATCCAGAAAAGGAGTGTCCACTCCACTCCAAGCCTCACCCATTAAGAAAATGTAGGCTGTTTAGAAGCAAGTCTTTAGGAGAAAGAAAAAGAATCCTGAAAGACAAACACATTTGCTTTAGGTGCTGTTCTTCAATGCAGCACATGGCGAAAGACTGTACTAAGCCAATAAGATGTGTAGAGTGTGATAGTCAAAACCATCCCACAGCTTTACACCCAGAGCCCCTTCCACTAAAACCAGAGAACCCTGCTACCACAGAAGATCATGGCGGGGAGCAACAAGAAACTACTACCATTGCTGTAACATCAAAATGTACTGAGGTTTGTGGAAACTCGTCAAGTCCAAAATCATGTTCTAAAATATGCTTAGTAAAAGTGTTCCCTGCTGGCCAGCCAGACCGAGCAGTCAAAATGTACGCTGTCCTTGATGAGCAAAGCAATCGCTCTCTAGCTAAAACAGACTTTTTCAACCTATTCAACACTGATGGGCCATTAGAGCCATACACCCTAAAGACTTGTGCAGGCGTCATGGACATGACAGGAAGGCTGGCCAACAATTTTGTCATTCAGTCACTAGACAACTCCATACAGCTTCCCCTGCCTGCACTTTTAGAATGTGACATGACACCTGATGATAGATCAGAAATCCCATCTCCAGATGTGGCCAGCCACTATCCTCACCTAAAAGCAGTTGCAGACAAGATTCCCGCTATTGACAAAAATGCAGACATCCTCCTCCTCCTTGGCAGAGATATCCTCCAAGTGCATAAGGTTAGGGAACAGCACAACGGATCCCACAACGAACCTTATGCCCAGCGTCTCGACCTCGGATGGGTCATTGTTGGAGAGGTTTGTTTAGACAGAAAGCACAGGTCAACAAGCATCAATGTTTACAGAACAAACATACTACAAAGTGGACGACCTACTCTCTTCAGTCCATGCAAAGACAGAATACAAGTCAAAGAGAGGATAGGCAATGCAGTCTCAGACACAAACTTCCAAACCTCTGGGTACCCCTTAGAGTCAGACACAGACAACATTGGCAGTGAAGTGTTCCAGAGAACACAGCATGACGACAAACCTGCACTCTCAGTCGAAGACAAAAGCTTCCTAGAGACATTAGAACAACATGTATACAGAGACAGTTCTAACACATGGATCGCTCCATTGCCTTTTCGGTCACCGCGAAGTCGTCTTCCAAATAACCGACCACAAGCTGTGAAAAGACTCACATCACTACAACACACATTAAACAAAAAACCACTGATGAAAAAACATTTCATCGACTTCATGCAAAAAATGTTTGATGCAAACCAAGCAGAGCCAGCTCCACCACTAAAAGAAAACCAGGAGTGCTGGTACTTACCTATTTTTGGTGTGTATCATCCTCAAAAACTGGACCAGATTAGGGTAGTGTTCGACTCCAGCGCCAAACACGAAGGCGTCTCCCTCAATGACACACTTCTAAGCGGACCTGACATGAACAATGCACTTCTGGGAGTCCTAATACGCTTCCGCCGAGAACCAATTGCAGTCACTGCTGATGTGCAACAAATGTTCTATTGTTTTACTGTGTGTGAGGAACACAGAGACTTCTTAAGGTTTTTGTGGTACGAAAACAATGACCCGCAGAAGCCCATCAAAGAGTTTAGGATGACAGTGCATGTATTTGGCAATAGTCCATCCCCAGCCATAGCCATTTACTGTCTCCGTCGTGCTGCTATTGAAGCAACAACCTCCACAGCTGAAGCAATAGAGTTTATTACTCGCAACTTTTACGTCGATGATGGGCTTGCATCTTTTCCCAACAAAGAGACTGCTATCAATGTCCTGCAAACATCTCAAGAGATGCTGGCTGAGTCAAACATCAGGTTACATAAAATAGCATCTAACAGTACTGATGTCATGCAAACCTTCCCACCAGCTGACAGGGCCAAAGATCTAAAAGACCTAGACTTTAGAGCCGAACCGTTACCAATCCAGAGGAGTTTGGGTCTCACCTGGAACCTCGAAACAGATAGTTTCACATTCCGTGTCTCTAAGGAAGAAAAACCTGTAACAAAAAGAGGCATTCTCTCTACGATTAACAGTCTGTTTGACCCCCTCGGGTTTGTGGCTCCAGTCACGCTAGGAGGAAAGAACATAATGAGAGAGCTTTCTACTGAACAGTATGATTGGGATACCAAGCTCCCAGCTTTAAAACAAGAGCAATGGAAACTATGGAGGGACTCTATCAAAGAGCTAGAACAGTTGCAAATCGCGAGACCATATATTCCTGTTTCCCTCTCCACACAAACACAATACAAAGAACTGTGCGTCTTTTCAGATGCGTCAAATACAGCCATCGCTGCCGTAGCCTACTTAAAAACCGTGTCTACTTCAGGAGACTGTCATGTGGGCTTCATCATGGGAAAATCCAAGCTTGCCCCACGCCCAGCACACACCATTCCTCGCCTTGAACTGTGTGCTGCAGTTCTGGCAGTAGAGATGACTGACTTTATCAAAGACGAACTGGACATTGACATTGACACAGTGACTTTCTATACAGATAGCAAAATTGTGTTAGGCTATATCCATAACACTTCACGACGTTTTTATGTTTATGTATCCAACAGGATTGCACGAATCAGAAAGTCTACGCATCCACTCCAGTGGCGTTACATCAACACTGAGGATAATCCTGCAGATCACGGGACCCGCCCAATCACTGCTGCAGCTCTCAAAAACACCAACTGGTTTTTCGGACCACCGTTGCTGTTGAAATCCCAGCAAGTCAAAAATACTCAGGCAAGCTTTGAGTTAGTCCAACCTGACACAGACCAAGAGATCCGGCCTGTAGTTACAGCCTTAAGTACAAATGTGACAAGAACTTCACTTGGGTCTAGCAGATTCGAAAGATTTTCAACTTGGAAGTCATTAGTGAGAGCAGTTACTACTGTAATCAAAAAAGCAAAAAGCATGTCAAAAACTGAGAACAATGACAGCAACAAAGATAATGAGAGCACACAAGCAACAACTGTTATCATTAAAGCTGTACAACAGGACATTTTCACAAAAGAGCTCAAGTGTCTAGCCAACAGAGAACAACTACAAAAACAAAGTCCACTCAGAAAGTTGACTCCATTCTTAGACAAAGACGGACTGTTAAGAGTAGGAGGCCGCACACCCCTAGCAGAAATGAGTTTTGAGGAAAAACACCCTCTCATCATACCTAAAAGTCATGTTGCCATCTTATTAGTAAGGCACCATCACGAGCAAGTTGCCCACCAGGGACGCCATTTCTCCGAAGGAGCCGTAAGGTCAGCTGGATTATGGCTTATTGGAGGAAAAAGACTTGTATCCAGTGTTATTCACAAATGCATAACCTGTAAAAAGTTGAGAGGCAGACAGGAAATACAACAAATGTCAGATCTACCCTCAGAAAGACTCACTCCTGAACCGCCATTCACACGAGTAGGGATAGATGTGTTTGGCCCATGGTCTGTTACCTCCCGCAGAACAAGAGGAGGCCATGCTGAAAGTAAAAGGTGGGCTATTATCTTCTCTTGTCTCAGCACAAGAGCAGTGCATATTGAAGTAATAGAATCCATGACTACTGCAAGCTTTATAAATGCTCTAAGACGTTTCACTGCACTGAGAGGACCTATTAAAATGCTCAGGTCAGACAGAGGAACGAACTTTGTAGGCGCTTGTAAAGAGCTCGGCTTCAATGCGAATGATCCTGACATAAAAACGTATCTACAAGACAACAAATGCAGCTGGACATTCAACCCTCCCCACTCCTCTCATATGGGTGGAGTGTGGGAGAGGATGATTGGTATCGCAAGGCGCATCTTAGATGCTCTCCTCCTTCAGACAAAAACATCCTCTTTAACGCATGAAATGCTCACCACTCTAATGGCAGAGGTTACTGCTATCATGAACTCAAGGCCCTTGGTCCCAGTATCTTCAGACCCAGAATCTCCAACAGTGCTCACACCATCGATGCTGTTAACTCAAAAGATGGACATGTTCTCTGCTCCTGCAGGGGACTTTGACATGCACGACCTTTCAAACAAACATTGGAAAAGAGTGCAAGGATTAGCTGATGCGTTCTGGGAAAGGTGGAGAATGGACTACTTAACAACACTGCAACCCAGGAGAAAATGGCACACTGAAAAGGACAATCTACAGGTTGGAGATGTTGTGCTACTCAAAGATTCCCAGGCCAGAAGAACAGAGTGGCCTATTGGACTCATTGTTAAAACTGTACCTAGTCAAGATAATAAAGTGCGCAAGGTTGAAGTTAAGGTTTCTAAGCAAGGTACTTCTAAAGTGTACTTGAGACCTATAACAGAATTAATTTTATTGTTTCACAAAGATGATGTGTAGTGGTATAATATATTATACCAGGCGGGGAGTGTGCTGTCCTCTAAGGAAAAGCAGCGTAGGTGGCCCCCTGGTGGTGTTGGGGCTATACTGCAGGTTGTTTTTGTGACGACGAGTTACTGTCCGAACGGATGTTCTGTTTGAGTTGGAGTTGTAGTTGCCAATTATTGTGTAAATTGTTTTCTGCGGAGCTGCAAGGAGCATATGCCTGTAAGTTTGATGTTGTTGGGTGTTGTTCTGTGCTAAAATATTGGTCCATTGACTGTATTTGTATGTTTATCGGCCGCAACGCAAATGTTAATGTGTGCTAATCAATGCTAACTATGCTAGCGGAGATTTTAATGAAGTCATGGTCAATGCTAAAAGATGTGATTACGACGTGACTGATTGTATAGTGTGTTTTGAAATGCAGAGACTCATTATGTTTTCTGTATGTTTAATTTTGCAGTTTTACAAAAAACGTTTATTCAAATGGACATTAAACGTGGCTCAGTGTCATAAACCAGTGTCTTCATTTGAAGCTGTTAGCTATCTGCCAAACTATCCTCGGACGTTTAGGGAGGGCAGAATAGTCCTGATCCAAAGAAATCCATCAACACAAAAAGTTGATGTGAGTGAACCAGCTTTCCATTTAATGTGATTCAGTGTATTATTCAGTGGGAGGTGCAGCGCTGAATAATGGCCCAGTATCGATTGGTGTTGTGTTCCAACCCACAAGGATTTAAGAGGCCGAGCAGACAGAAGTACCTCAGCCTTAACTTGAACTGAGGGACAAGTCGCTCCAGTGCGGTGCTGGTGCACCATGGCAACCACACTGAATGTCAGGAAAACCTATCGCTGCATCTCGCCAAAAATGTGGTGCATAAGACTGAAAAAGATGATGTGTTACCATGGCAACAATATCATTTGGGGGAACATTTCAGTGGGAGCAATGATGCTCCCAGAGATCAAGCACATGTTAAGTCTGTCAGCAGGTATTCATGGAAGAAAGCTTCATTAGATTATATCCATAACACACTGTAAACATATCAGATCAAACTAAGGTCTGAGACACACTGAGCAGTTGTTGAAATCTTGTAAACTTTGACAGTATGTATTGTAACTCTGTGTTTCAAAGTGGTACAAAGCATCACAAATAAGCACATTGAATGACTGTGATCTCCCTTCAGCTCTGGTGCCAACAGTGAGGTACTGTTACTATAACATGGAGGTGAACACAGCAGCCTGTTGTGCTGCTGACAGATGCTAGAAGTAGTAAATCATCACCTGATCCAGCCTCTGCCATCAATGCAGTTCTCTGATTAGTCGAGGTGCGTGATTGCCTGGGATCAGTTTTGTTTTGCTTTAGTGCTAAAGCAAATCATGGAGTGAAATCTGCCAAAAATCTACAGTCAGAATTAAGGTTGGTGTTTTTTTTGCCATTTACAGCAAACCTAAGAGTCATAATTCGTGCAGAAAGACTAAATGTAGCAGTGAGTGAAAGAGCAGAGGAAGGTGACAGTTGAGCTCTCAGCATTTGACACACCCTTCCTAATAACTCATAATGTAAACCATAACTTAAGAGGAGAGCATAGGGCTGAATATACATGTAAATTAAATACACTGAAAAATATAACAAAAGAGTACGCAGTAAGCAGGAGGAAATAAGGCCATTTACTGACACTTACTGATACGGACTGAGCTTTTTTTTTCTTTTTTTTTTTAATAAATAAAATCACAATTGAACCTTTACAAAAATATGCTACAAACAAAGTTGCTCTGCTCATGTTAAAGGAGTAAATGTTTTCTGTTATCTATTTTAAAGCCTTTCTACTAGTATGTAATTAGGGGCCAGTTTAATAACAAAATACCCATTTTTCTCACCCTATAACCAGCTGTGTGTCTATGGCTAAAATCATCTACAGTGCCTCCAGAATACAAGACATGCATTTGAGAGGACCCAAGACCCTCTTATTAAGAAAATCCAACATTCTTTTATATGACTTAAGGCGACATTGAGTTAAAAATATTTTTTTGGCGACACTTCCCTGCCAGACTCATGATGTGCTCAGCACCACTAAATGTTGATATTGTAAAATAACTCTAAAGCCTATTTCAAAATGATACACTCAAACACAGTGTTTTAATAAAGACAGTAATGGTAACATAATATGGGTATTAATTCCTCACATTAAGTAACTCAAATAAAGAGACTTGAGATTTGTATTTGTCTCTGCTGTACAACCACTGTAACAGCTATAATTCATGCTCTGGTCTAATTTGGGGCAGTTAAATAATTGTACTGACACCAGACACCTGCAACTCACTGAGTCAGGCCACACGCCTCGGGACAAAACAATTCTACTGCCCAAGTTCTTAATGCACATGTAATGTGCAGAGTAATGGTGAGCACTTACAGCAGGCTGGGCCATTGCTGTTAGAGATCTTGAGTTCAGTGGAGAGCGGGGTTTGCTGTTAATAACAGGCATTCAGCCGTGCAAAGACGACTTAAGGATCAGTCTACTCCACTCTTGTCTGTCTAAAGACGTAACAGCCGATTGTACATATATTTCAGAGGAAAGCAGCGTTAACGAGCCTTTCCTCTCCCCTGTCTTTAAAGCAGCAGACTGAGCCTCCATCATCCTGAGCCTCCTCACTGGGCTGTGTCAGAGGCTAAATGGATCTCACAGACAGAGTCTCATCAGTGCAACATTTTCTCCTAATAAACCCACTTGGTTACAATCTATTTCTCTGTTATTTTTACTTTAGTATCTACTTAATGTGTTCATAACACAAGTCAGAAGCCCAGCCAGCTTTTTTTATTCTATAAAGAAATGGAAACACCTCTGAATGCCATTGCTTATACATACAACCAATCATACAAGCAGAGAACTGCAGGCAGAAACTAAATATGCAGAATACACTGCCTCTAGACAGATGCAATTTGAAAAACATACAACCAATGAGAGAAATAAATCCTTGCGTCCACTCCATTTTAGATAAATGGTTCCAATTGGTCCAACATGTTTTCTACTGAGGGAAATTCAGGTGACACCCAAGGGATACCAGACCTATTTGCCTAAAGTCTGGTTGACCACACTAACAATTCAGCTGTGATTATTTGAACATTTAAAATGACACTGCAGTTATAGTCAAGGTTGAATTAGTCCATTAACCTAAATGTGTTTTTTTGATCATTTATTAATCTAAGTTGCAATTTACAATTTCTTGAATTGTGTTATCATAACATTCTATATCTTTTGAATAATTTAAGCACTATCAGAAAGAGTATCAGCACAAGAAGGAGAACTAACCACCATATGAAAGAATGTATATGAATATAATTTTAGGAATTGGATTTTCCTAAACTATAACTAATTATCCAAAACAATAATGTGGTTCAAATGATTCAATTGTATTTCTGCTCTGGTTTCCTGGTTTCAGGCTAGGCCAGGGGTCGGCAACCCGCAGCTCTAGAGCCGCATGAGGCTCTGTAGCGCCCCCTAGTGGCTCCCTGGAGCTTTTTCAAAATGAAAAATGGAAAAAGGGGGGGGAATATATTTTTTGTTTTAATATGGATTCTGTAGTAGGACAAACATGACACAAACATGACACAAACATTCTTAACGTTTTCCAATGCTGTAAAAATGTGTATAATAAATATTAAATTTCAACATTTCTGTCAACGAAGATTTGCGTCATAGCCTGTGACACACGTTTCAGCGCGGCGCAGTGCCAGTCAGGTCATGGGCCATGGATCCCAAAGGGAAAAAGAGAAAGATAGCTGATGACATTAATATTGTAATGGAAGTTAAACTTAAAGCACCAAATATCATACAGCAGAGTAGTCACGTGGTGCGTCATTCTCTCCAGGATGCGCTGCAGGAAAAATAAACATTTAATCATGAATGCTCATTATGTATTTGTAGCCTACTTAGTCATTTTGATAGCAGGCTAATAAAGCTAATATACACTTACAGCCTCTGTTGCCTTCATATAAGGCTTATATAAGGCTTTTCATTTTTTGCGGCTCCAGACAGATTTTTTCGTTGTTGTTTTTTTGGTCCAATATGGCTCTTTGAACATTTTGGGTTGCCGACCCCTGGGCTAGGCAGTTGGTTGTCTTTGATGCAGTGGCAGATCGTCAGGTGGATTTACATAAAAAATTGTATGGATGTGGGAGTATGTTTGGTGGTGGTCAGAGAGGCCGCAGGGGCAGAATGGCTGCCACGTCTCTGTCAGTCTGCCCCAGGGCAGCTGTGGCTACAGAGGTGGCTTACCACCACCAGTGTGTGACTGTGTGTGAGTGAATGAATAATGGACCCAATTGTGAAGCGCTTTGAGTGCCTTGAAAAGCGCTATATAAATCTAATCCATTATTATTCATTCATTCATTCATTTTCTACTACCCGCTTATCCCACTCGTGGGGTCGCGGGTGGCTGGAGCTTATCCCAGCAGCTTTGGGCCGTAGGCGGGGTACACCCTGGACAGTGGCCAGTTCGTCGCAGGGCTGACACTTAGACGCAGACATTGACAGACAACCATTCACTCTCACATTCAGCCACTAGTGGCACTTTAGAGTCACCAATTCACCTATACATGCATGTCTTTGGATGGTGGGAGGAAGCCGGAGATCCCGGAGAGAACCCACAGTAACACGGGGAGGACATGCAGACTCCTCACAGAAAGACCAGAGTTAGCCAATGGTGTTTGGGTTGGCTACAATCAGCCAACAATGTTTTGGGTCGGCTGGGATTCGAACTCACGACCTTCTTACTGTGAAGCAGGAGCGCTAACCACTCTGACCTTCTTACTGTGAAGCAGGAGCGCTAACCACTCTGCTACCGTGCTACCGTTCTTCAGCACTGTTTCTTTGGATAAATTGTCTTTGTAACCACTTTGAAGTATTTCAAGAATTCAGGTGAGAGTGCTATTACTTTTACTACTACTATGTTATGCACATTTCTGCAAATTCTCCTGCTCTTTCCACAGTTAAACAGACTGTGAAAAAATGATTGACGAGAAAAAATATCAGGTACAATCATTTATGAAAAGACAGGCTTTATGATGCTATCTAGTGTTTATTATAAGGGATTTTAATAGATGAGAACTTCTATTAAGGAACAGGAAACCATGGTCGTTCACGCAAAGTCACATGCTCGAAAAAGGAGCTCTCCCATTGGTCTATACCGGCTTGTCATATGACGTTCCAGGAAGTTTAATAGTTATTGATAAAGCATATTTTCAGTGCTGAATATGTCTTTTAACGCAAAGAAACTGCTCAAAAAAGAAAAGCAAGAAAAGAAGAGGGAGGCAATGTGAAATTCAATCACATAATGTTTAACGAGGAGGAGAAAATTGCTGTACTGATGCTGAAGTCGAAGCGAAGCTAACGCAACTTCAGTCTGGTGAAATGTAATTTTATTTTGTGAAGGAAAAATTGGTCTGGTTTTATTTATTTTTTTAATAAAAGATAAGCAGGAGTTGCTTCTGGGAGTGAGTAGAAACAGAGATAGGGACAACAGAAAACAAAGAAAACATAAAAGTATGCTATGGCTCCACTGTCAACGCAACAGGAAGTTGGCCATGTTGGATTGAAGTCTGAGAATTCTGTCACGTCAAATTTTGTACTCCTTCTGCGAAATCCTATTCACCCTACACCGTTTGACGGCATGAGCTTAAATTTGCTGAGCATTATCTTCAGAAGTGGGGCAACAAAAGTTTTAGACAACTTTTGAGTAAGTTTAGCGATTTTCTTGTAGAGCCCCCGCAAACTTCGTGTTTGTTTTGTTCTTTCACCACCTCCCCTATCTCTCTCAAACAGCGTCGGATTTACTGGGACCCTATGAGGCAGTTGTGTACAATGTCGCCCTGAACACACTGATGCCAATATAATAGCTATCTTGTAAAATAGCTTGACAGCGGCCCCTGAAAATTCAGTTTTTTTGCCATTTTGAGCTGTTTCTGTCGCAAGTATCTCTCTGAAACATTGATGGATTTAGTCGGACCCAATAAAGAAGTTGTGCACAATGACGCCCTCAAAAAATGGCCCTACAGCGCCCCCTTAAATTTAGGAATTATTTGTTCATTGTGACCTTTTTCAGCTGGCCCTAACTCCTTCAAAAAACGATAAATGTAGTGGGACCCATTAAAGAAGTTGTCTAAACGGCGCCCTGAACACAATGATTTGCCTCTTTAATAGCTACCATCTGACATGGCTCTCCAGCGCCCCCTGCAAATTTAGAATTTGACCTTGAAACTTAATTTGTCGTAGACTGACGAAAATTGGTACACACATCCCTCATGGCCCCCTGACTATAAATCTCAATCCCTACCTGCAATTGTGTTACCATGGCAACGCCTGAACTCTGTGATCTTAATGAATGTGAGATGATAATTGCACGCTAATTTGACCTGCCCTAAATCTCTCAAACATTGACAGATTTTGATGGACCCAATGAAGAAGTTGTCCACAATGATGCCCTGAACACAAAGATATACCGATACAATGGTTGTATTTGAAAATGGCCCTCCAGCGCTCCCTGCAAATTTGTGTTCATTTTGCTTTTTTTCAACCTCCCCTAGATCTAGAACATCGGCGGATTTTGTCAGACCCAATGAAGAAGTTGTTCATGATGACACCCTGAATACAATGACATGCAAATATAATGGCTACCATTTGAAAAGGCTCTCCAGCGTCCCTTGAAATTTCAATGGGACTTTAAAATTTAATTTGTTGTAGGCAGATGAAATTTGGTAGACAGATCCCTGATTGCCCACTAAACACAAAAGTCATGGCCTTCCACCCTTACCTGCAACCGTGTTGCCATGGAAACACCCAAATGTATAACATACATGAATTGGGTGGGACAATTTTAGTTTGTTCTACATTAATAAAATTTGGCACAGACATCCAGTTTGGGACGCTGAGCAAAAAACACAGTTGGGACTAGGCTGTATCACCAACAGCGTCCTCTGTAAAATAATGGGTGAAAAAAATATTTTCGGTATATTATGAGGCTGCTTGCAGCTTTAATTATTTCTAAACCTTTTGGATTTTACAAAGGGTTGCTATGCTGCTATACTTTTCCAGCAATGCTCACAACTTTCCCTTTTCATCCATTTTCACTTTCAAAAATTGAGCTCACCAAATAACAAGAATCTAGAAAAATGCTTTTTCAGAAAATGTAACTTTCACAGCTCTATGGTCCACAGAATTTGAATTATCTGGAGCAGCTCAATAGTTCTACCCCAGTTCCCCATACACTCACTTTCTAAAGCTGTTCATGTTTGTTCCCTCAACCACACATTTTAACTTTGCATATCCACACTTTTAACATCATCTGCCACTAAACTTGTTCTCACGTTTGTTCTCCTTTCATTCATATTTCTGACTTTCAATGTTAGGTGTTTAGATATCATAATTAGTTTTTATTTGTTCTGCGTTGTTCAGCATTTTTCAGCTTCTTTTACAACTTTCTGCTTAATTCAACATCTTTCATTCTTCTTCTCTCATCTTTTTCAGCGTCATTCAACATCGGTTAGCTTCTTTACACAGAATTAAACATATCACAACAACATGAGGACCTCCACAGATATCACAATATAATTCTTTCAGCAACTCTAACTTCGCCCGGTACTAACTACCAGAGCAGAAAACTCAGTTCATACACAATTTAAAGTTTGTTACGCAACCCTTACGTACCTGTCCGGACTTATCATTTCAGACATTTTCTCAAAGGTCGGCACGTGCGTAAATGTGAGCAGTGCAGTCATTACAGAGCGTGAATGAGCCACACCATTGATCTCCTGCCGTCCAGTGCTGATACTTGTGTCAAGAGTCAGGGTGAGGGTTGGACATTGGCTGCATCTATCTTCTTATTAAAAGCAGGTCCACACAGACAAACTGGCAGCTGCGTGGCCTTTTGCCCACGGCCGCAGGACTATTTTGGGGGAAATGTCATATCTTCTCAGTTCAAAGACAGCAGCAGATTTTTTCAGCTGTTTAAACCTGCCTTTGCTCGAGTTTACGCTCAGTGTTTGGTGGGGAAAGGCAAAGAAAATGTATTTTTTATTGTGCTCTGTAAGCGTGCAGCAGGAGTTGTCTGAAGCAGCAGTTATGAGTTGACAGGCAGCTTGTGAAGATGAATGCTAAAGGAGGAGAGTCTTCCCATTCACCTGAGCTTCACCTGTCTGCTGCAGACCGGGCTGACATGACTGCTCCCAGACACACATATATACTTTATATGTCATTTCAAGAGCTCTGACCCGATCTCCCAACTGCAACTTTGAGGCTGCAGGCAAAATATGCAAAAAACATAAATGAAGGCACACTCACTGTACTTACACAGCTCTGGACTTCAAAAATGGTTTAATAAACGTCACTTTTGGCCGAGACTTCAACACCCAGTTAAGCAGTTCATAATAACTGCTGTGGTTGAGTGTTAGTACTCCTGCCGCACAGCAAGAAGGTTGTGGGTTTGATCCCAGGTCCAGCTGACCCACTGCCTTTTTGTGTAGGCAAGAAGAACCAATGGAGCTGATAAAGATAAAAGAAAAAAACCTTAAGAAAACCCTCTACCCCTTGGTTAACTGTTCAAAATCGTTATGCCTGGAGACATTTTAAATATTTGTGTACATTACATGTTTAAGTTTTATTTTGTTAATGATAATGTACTTTTGCACTCTATCCACCTCATAGGTATGTTTATTTAGTAAAAGACTGAGACTGGGAGGAACTGAATCTCATCCTAATCCAAAGCAAGAAGGTTGTGGGTTTGATCCCAGGACCGGCTGACACAGCTCACAGGGTTATGTAAAGGTGAAGGTGTAGAAGATGAATGAATGAATAATACAAAGCCAATTAAGATACAAAAGCACATGGTTCAGCTTCAAAGTTAAATCAACAAGCTCTCATTTTAAGGGACTAAAAAATGAGTTGTATTAAGATGTCAAGAGAAGATTTGTTTTATACCTGTGTTCCTTCCACAAAAATTGGGTTTATCTAAGTTATTACTCAGTTACAATATTCAGATAACTCACATTAACCCAGTGGAAAAAGCGGTAAAGGTATTAAGGGATTCAGAAACTCCTCAGATATTTTCCAAATTAAAAAAAAAAAATGCCAACCTTATTAAAGAAAAATCGTTTACCATCATTTTATGCTGTTAAAAGTATCCATCCCTGTGCTGTCACAGTATATTGCAGTGGCAAATTGCTCTAGGTTTACTTGCCAAAATGAAATAAAAGCAGGATAAGTCACTGTTGGCTGGGGTGGGGACTGCAAAAGAAGAACATTTTCGGTTAATGCAGTAGTTTGAGACTGTCCCGTACATGGTCCAAAACATTTGAAAATCAATAGCAGGGAATATAGTGTTTACAAGCTTTTTTTTTAAACCTTCAAAGGAGAACTTTAGTACAGACAAAGTTGAGTAATGTTGAGATGTTAAAGATGTACAAGTTCCCCTAAACAACACAAGATCAGAGAAACAAGCACAGCTGGATACTGACAGCAATTGGGACACTACCTGTGCACAGCATAGGACGGTTAAGTTCTTTTTCTAACAATGTGGTAGGTGCAGCTGATTTGTAGCCTGGCCAGCCAGACAGCTTTCTCATTGTATTACATACAGAGAAATCAGTACTATCACGGTATCATCTCAACAGTGCGGTAGTTATTGCAATATTGTATCAGTGTAATTAAAACACTGAGATTAGCTCCTTACATTAGCTTTTGTCTGACTGTAGAGAGCAGTTAATACATTTTGACAAGTGATTTTTTACTTTGGCTCCACTGTGTTCGCTAACCTTTTGAATCTTCCGTTCGGAAAACAACAGTCTTTAGCTATATCATTGCTGATACAGCTAGTGATATTTTGAACACTTGTGCTGTTATGTTGTAGTGGGGCAGTAAATGCTATCTGAGCGCACAGGATGATGGTCTCTGTAGTTCTCTCTACACTGTTACACTGCAGCTGGAAGAAAACAGCTGATTGTACATATATTTCAGAGGAAAGCAGCGTTAACGAGCCTTTCCTCTCCCCTGTCTTTAAAGCAGCAGACTGACGCCTCATTTACACTGACTGCGAAAGGGATTCCGTACGGAATCCGTAAGGACTGCCATTTACACCGGGAGCGGTGTGTGTGCTGTACGTGTCCGGAAATCTGCATCCGCGAGACCACAAAACCACAGGGATTCACGCTGAAGAGTTGAGTTCACGTGATAAGATCCATGTAAAGAGAGAGGTGCTGATAAAAACTCACCAGTATATCCCAGAGCTCCAGCTATTTCACTCCATGCCTTCTCTTTTCTGGTGTTGTCCTTATAAAAAGTATGTGAAATATCATATGTGTGGTTTTGGACTTCCGTGATGAATCTCTCGTCGTCCGTGGTCTCAAATAACCCCCGGGACCCGTCACTGCACTTGTAATGTCTTCAACTTCATGAAAATCCACATGCGGCGTCCGGAAAAAATAGACTTCTTGCGGAAACCTTCCGGAGCTCCGGATCAGGAGACGTAACACACCGCAGCTGGTGTAAATGCTCACACTGACTACAACGGTTTCTATTCCTAGCGGCGTCCGTACGGACGCCGTTCCGTATCTGTTCTGCAGTCAGTGTAAATTAGGCGTGAGCCTCCATCATCCTGAGCCTCCTCACTGGGCTGTGTCAGAGGCTAAATGGATCTCACAGACAGAGTCTCATCAGTGCAACATTTTCTCCTAATAAACCCACTTGGTTACAATCTATTTCTCTGTTATTTTTACTTTAGTATCTACTTAATATGTCAAGTCAGAAGCCCAGCCAGCTTTTCATTGTAAGTCTCATCTCTGTCAATTTGACTTGTATTCCAGGAGGCGGAACAAATGGAAACACCTCTGAATGCCATTGCTTATACATACAACCAATCATACAAGCAGAGAACTGCAGGCAGAAACTAAATATACAGAGTACACTGCCTCTAGACAGATGCAATTTGAAAAACATACAACCAATGAGAGAAATTAATGATTGCATTAAAGTCTACTCCATGTTTACAAAACTAATTTTTTTTAAAGGAAACCTGTCGTTTAAAACCATCCACAATGCTATTGAGACTTCTTTGCTCTTGCAATACAGAAACATCACTAATACTATTACATCCCTACAGTTGTGTTATATTTGTGTTGTATCTTCATAAGGCCCAGTTCTGACAGTCATGGTTGACACTGCTTAAACTTATCCTGCCACATTAACACAGGCTTTTTACTGGGCTTTAGACCCATTCAAAAATCATTATGTCTCATCCCTGGCACTAACTGGTCTAGACTCCGGTCCAGACTTATCAAACACTAACTTTTCCCACTTGCACTTACTCCAAAAACTGTTTACATAAAGATTTAATACTGTGTATTGTGCAAATGGACCAGTGTGGTACAAGATTGTTGTCAGTGAGCCACCAGCACATGTTTGTAGAGAACACAGACTCGAGTTTCATCTTTTGGCATCCACAGTGAGTCAGAAACATATGGCTGGAACGAGCGGAACAACAAAGTGACTGGATCCATTTCAGTGTGCGCGGGCCTGCTGGGAGAGCCCGAGATTGGCACATGATAAATCACCACAGTGCGGAGTGTTTTACATGATTAGATGGTGGAGGGAACATTAAATCAAGCTCGATTTACTAATTGACTGGCGGCTGCACCCGTAACCCTCTGCATTCTTGCTGCTTGCATACATACATCCACTGTTTATATTTTGATGACATATTTTAAAAATCACTCACCTACCACTATTTGTTGGTGTACCTACGGCCTTGCCAGGGAGGGCAGTGTACACTGTGTGCTGCTGGTCTTTTGTCATTTTGTTGAATCATACAAAGGTGGTGGGATAAATCAGTTGGAATTTGAGCACCGTCAGCAGCGCCAGAGGAGAGGCAGCAGTCATGTTAAATGTTAGCAGCTGACCTTGAGGAGAATGTTCAATTTGTGTTAGCAGAGAGGGCAAACTCTTACTAAGCACGCTGTCCCCTGAAGGATGGGGCTCAATGTGCACTGGGAAGGCATGACAATTGACATTTGCCTTGTAAAATAGATTAAAATATACAGCGGAGTGAAAAGCCTGGGGTTTTCACTGGTCCTGAAAAACACGGAATACAGTATTGTAGCAAACAGCAGATACCAAGCACTTTAGATTCACCGTCAATTCACTACAAAGCACAGAACACAAGAGGAAAGTCACTCCAGCCGTCCTCTTCTCATTGAGTGGTACAGTTTCCCTTAAAAGGCTTGTATATCCTGAGAAAGATCTGTTATGAGAACAGAGACATCACGCAAAAGCAATAAAAGTTCTGTTTCTATACAAGATACCAATCTTTTTTGAAGTAGATTTACCAAACTCTTTATATTAATGAATCTAAAGAGTAGAGTGAAATCTTGGTGTGTAGTGATGAGGCTGGAGGTACAGCTGTTTACTGCTGCTGTAAACATTAGACTCTTTCTAGTTTATTCACTGTTATCTTAAAATCAAATTCAGATTCCTGCACCAGTTTACTGCATTCTAGGGATTCATTATTTAATGTAACAATTTTTGCATTGTAGAAATGAAATGCAAATCACAAGGGAGAGTTGTACAATGCCGACTTACTTTGGTTTAGACAAAAGTACAGTTCATTTTTTTGGAATATGACAAGGATTATCTATTATCCACCCAACAGACTGCCCTGTTCTCCAACTTTTGGAAAGAGGACCACTCTGATAAATCAAAACTTAAAGAGTAGTGTGGTACTCTTTTTGGCAGTGAAAACATACTGTACCTGTACTCACCTGTACCACTCCAGCAGAGTGGTGGCTACTACTACCTAGGCCCAGTAGCAGTCACTACTTTTATGGTCCTGATTTCGGTTAGAGTTACTGTCACTGATGTGCTGTCTCAGCCTTGGGCCCAGTTATTATCTACCATCGACAGCAAGAAGCCAAGGCTCTGTCCACCTTCTTTGCTTTGTCCCGGTGTTCTGTAAAAAAGTTGTACCTTTTTGTGGCAAAGAAAGCAGAAAATGGAGAAAGCATGAAACCAAAAAGGACATGGCATGAAAAATCAACCCAAATGTAGCATATTGAACACACTCTAGTCTTGATTTTTGCATAAATCATTACACATACAACTATCGAGTCATCTAACTCATTATTGAGCTCTGTCGGACTGCGTTCACAACTCGATTAAAACTGGACCGCTGAGTTCACAGGAGACAATGAAACCACAAAGCTCAGCTGAGACTATTGTCTTTGTATTTAACTGACAAGCAAGAAGCTAATGTTGAATCTGTGTTTGTACAATTCAGTTATTATAAACTCTTGAATGACCAAAATACTGACAGAGGTAGAGTACACCACTGTTACCACCTCACCTTTTAGTGTTCAGTCGCTGTACTTTCGTACTGAGAAAATATGACACGGCTGTATTTCTATATAAATCTTTGCTCAGTAGTTATAGCAGTAATGATTTGATATATGATCCATGTCATTATGACCTTCATGCAGTCATACATTTCAATAATGGCTCTACATAAAACCATAAGCTGGGCTTGAGCAAATCCCTGGGAGCACTTCCCTTGATATTTATCACATGTATTGTCATAAAAGACGTCTGTATTTCACTTCTTGACCCTTTTTGTCCACCTTTCCTCACGTAGTCATACCATAACCACAGAGCCTCCGCAATATGTTCACGCCTGAGCCTTTCACTGTGCCATCAATGGAAATTTATCGGAGCGCGCTCAAGGACAATTGACTTACTGCTAGAATCTGTCTCTTTAGTCGAGCAGAGGAGCTGTAATGATGAGAAATTCTCCAGTCAAGCACCGTCACCTCAGCAGTGCCTACCTGGAGCCGGAGAGTGTGGGAGCATGGGAGTCATCTCCATGGAAACAAGGTAACAGAGAAGACACTAACAGAGAAGAGGCATACAAGGAGAATAACTTAAAGCAGAAAAAGGAAGAATGCTCTAATTGATTGGTCGATAGCTCACAGGGATACCTCATCCCAGATTTCCCCGTGCCTCATCTGTGGGCAATTTCCCCCCAGAAGAAAACACAGTCAGTGTAATAAATGGCAAGAGTTTTCTAAAGAGACAATGCATGAAAAGAGAGTTCTGCAGCTGCGAGCGGGAGCCTTGACAACGACAGAGACCAGACACAGAGGTGTTTTCTGTTCATTTGATGGATACAGTTATATAACCGGCAGGAATATGAAACACTTTGAGTGCCACAACATCATCGCTCATTATAAGCTGCCTGCGATTATTGCACTGCGTTAAAAGGAGAAGACATAATGGAGGTGCAAATATTCGTAGAAGAGCACACGTGGACTACTCAAAGTCTAAGAGAAATGTAATTGTTTTTGGTAATGGTAACTCTCTATAAATTAGCACAAAACTACTTCTCCATTTGACATCCAATGATTGACTTTGTTTGATCCTTAGACAGAAATGTGGTTAAGTCCCAGCAACTCTTCTATTCAATTGTGGTTTTGGAGTGTTTGCTGGAATGGAAACTTATCAGGGGGTGGCTTTTCCAGATCCAGACTGTACCCTGATCCTAGCCTTTATGATCATCATAGGTCCAAAACAAAAAAGAAACCAAATTGGCTCTCACTCATAGTAAAAGAATACACAAGAAATCTTTTTTTTTTGTATGTTGATGTCAATTATCTTTACATTAACGATGTCACTAGGTCAGCATTTTTACATTTTAAAAAATACTTCTGAAATTCTTATAGCAGTCTATTAAACATTTAATGTCCATGGTCCCCATTACATGGACACTTTGCTTACACAATACAAGCCAACAAGAGCTCTCAGTTCTTTAGCGGCTGGTCTCCCTGTTGTTCCATGTGTTGAGTCCAAAGCAGTTGAAGCTGCATTTGCTCATTATGCTCCAAAAAATGAAACTCACTTTCAACCAGTGTTAGAAATGCACCAACAATAACCTCAATTAAAAAGTACTCTCAAAACATATCTATTCTCAGTTGTTTATTAATTGCCATTGTATTCATGCTGTGAGTAATGTGCATATTTCTGTGATTTATTTTTTTAATCTTTTGTTTGTTTTGGCCTGGCTTGTTTTTTCAACTTGTCTGTGATGCTTCTGTGAAGCACATTAAGCTGTTTTTTGTATAAAATGTGCTACATAAATACATTTGTTTCTTCAATTGTTGGAAGTGAGGTACAAATTATTTTCAGTTTGGGGGTTATTAAGAACATTTTAAGGGAGCTTGAGCTTTCCTACAACAACCCTAACAATGCCCCTGGGAAGAGCCCTGATTCCATCCAGGGAGCGAGTGAAAAGGGTTTAGCTAAGCACTTTTTGCTAACCCGACTGTCCAGGTGGTCCACAGAAAGCCTTTGGAAAGGGCAGGTTCTTTAGACAAATACCTGACGGTGATTAGAAACGTCTGTGAGTAACCACCTATTGCCAGGTCATTTTATCCAATAAGAATAAACCATTTTGTTTGCATTAGTAATGGTAAAATGGTCACTTCATCATCATACCATTAACCACTGGTCTGAAACAGCAGCAGGTCAGAGAAATCACTTTTCTTTTAGCAAGACAAGAAGGATTTCAGTGAGTCCCGCTTCTTGATGATAAAACATCTTTTGAAAATATTGACAAAAATAATGCTGGCTTTTCACTGAATGGTAATGGCGCTGTTACCTCCTGATTGAGAAAATATTATTAACCACTTGAGGGGGCAATATTTTTAAGAAAACTGCCTCAAAGACAAACGTTGAACTGAACTGATATTTTCTATCCTTCTACACTTTTTATTGAATTCCAAGATTTAGGGTTTAGCACTCCATTAACAATTGACTACAAATGTGAAAGCTCTTTGTTCTGAGTCATGTCTTGTTCTTGAATTGATCAAGCTCCTTTCACATATGCACCATCCTCCTGACTTTTCCTTGTCTTTTTTAGGAGGCCCTACATCTGTGAACACAATCCACTCTAATTTCACACAAAGATTATCCCACAGGCACAAGATACAGTATATAGCACCCGCTGTTGAAGACATTGGCAGATCTGGCTATTAAAGTCCGAGTTCTAAATAGACTGGAGGCAGGTTGGGGCAGGGGATGGGACTTAAACCTCAGACTTTCCCACTTCCTTGTCCTGACTCAAAGTTAAATTTTCTTTGTGGTCATTGAGTACTTTGCATGCACACAGAAAATCCGATCATTAACAGATTTATGGTGTTATCTGATTCTTCAAGTGATCATGTAAACAGCATAATCTGATTTCCTTTATCTGATAAAAGCAGTTATCTGATTATGAGAAATTGGATTAACACACCTAGATTCCTCCCCAATAACCTGTCTGTGTGTATGTATACCCTTTAATCTGATTTATTTTGTTTTCTTTACGTCTGCGCATGTGTAAAAGGCAGTAATGTAGTCAAAATAGTTTTTTTTTAGTCACATGTTAGCGTTGGACAGAACACAATAATATAAATGAAGGACAGCAGCAGCGTGTAGCCTATTTTGCAGACCTTTAAACGCCCACATTAGGACGCTAACGCTAAGACCGTTGGCGTCATAATGTTCAGCAAAACAAGACTGGATGTTTTGAAAATAACAGAAGGAAGTTTGAGTCTTTCGTTACTACATACGAACATACTCCAAAAGAAATCCAACAATAGATTATAACATGTAAACCAGGGTTTTTCAAGTATTGCTTGTAAACACGTCAGATCACATTGTTTCAATTATCGGATTAGTCCCAGTGATCAGATTTTTATGGTCATAATGGTAACTCTGAGATGTTCCATAGAAGGATTTGATTGGGGGTGTTGGTTTAGAGTTGCTAGTTTTGTTTTCCAGCATCAGATGCTCAGACTGTTGAGATAAAGTACTCACCTCTAGTCAAACAAACAGAGCGTGGTGACCAGTACGAGCCCGGGGGTAATTTGATCTATCTCAAGTGGCTGCTGTGCCCCTGTCTGTTAGAAAAATGCTGTCCTCTTGTTGGAGAATTTGAGCGAGAATAACCACCACTTCCAGACTATTGGCCTAGTAAAATGCAGCTGGAGTGCAGCGAGTGCATCCTGGCCATTGGAATCCTGCACAGCCAATATCACACATGGTTGGCTTTGGTATTAAGCAGGATGAGATAGCTACGGAGAGGGAAAAAAAAATAAAATGAACAGAGCACAGACCATCCACTGGCATTCAGAATGAGAACAACTGATAACTGCTGGTACTTTTACTGAAAGGAACACGGCGTAAGGTTTTTATCTAAAAAAAAAAGGTTTAAAATCATTGATTATTCTGTGAGTGGAAACTGACTAAATGCTGGCACCTTTATATTTGCAGCGTTACATGAAACAGTCCCGGTGTAATGCTTGGCTTTAGGATTCAAAATGAATAACACAGAAAGGTTTTACACTTTTATTGAGTCTTTAAATACTTAGGCATAGAGAGCTGGAATGGGTGGACCGCTGCAATGGAAGGACTAGATTGGTGGGCGAGGAAGCAGGAGGCGCTGAAACGGTATAGTGCACCCACAAGCCAAGGCGTAAAGGAGGGGACCAGAATACAGAAAGCACAGACTGGAGCCGGTGGTGAATGATCAGGTAGATACTCACAATTTGTAACTGGCAGGTGAAGCAGGTCTGGACAGCAACAGTCAGAAGAGATCGCCAAGTTTTCTTAGAGGGTTAAATCACGGCTGGATCATGAAAGGTGATGAACGATCTAATAGAGGAGAGGTGGATTGTGGCTGCTTAAATACCCCGCTGCAGGTGTAGAGACAGGTGAGACTGATGAGGTGATAGAGGAAGAGAAAAGCTGGAGTGGATTGTGTGGATCATGACACCTGGGTCAATATTGATACAGAATATTGGCTCAGGGGAGCTCTAACTTCTAGGGGTTTAACGATTTATCTACTACATGCTGTTTGTACAGTCAGTGAAGGTTCATAAGAGTCAAACTACGTCCAGCCTCAGTGTTTCCTCACTGCAGCAGCAAAATCAGCTCTTAAAAATAATCGCTTGGATTCTTTCTCCTTGTTTATTTTGGACAAAATCATAATGTATTAAACTAAAATTGATGAATCATGTTGAATCATTTTCTTCTAGATCAGACAAAATCATATTGTAACTGCAGCAAACTGTATTTGTCATGTAAAATCAGAGATCTTTTGTCAATTTTGATTAATTAATGTAACATTGCTCTAAAACAATGTTAAAATATAGGCTGTAAGACACACATGTCAAACTCAAGGCCCGGGGGCCAAATGCGGCCCTTTGCAATGTTTTATGTGGCCCTTCAACACATTTAGTAGGTGATATTTTTTGGCACTACATTTTTTAGGTTAAGCCAGTTTTTGCTACAAAGATATATAAAATCTGTCCAAATCCCCTGTTCAAATTCATCTGAAACCTGTTTAAATCCAACTGAAACCTGTTCAAATCTATCTAAAACCTGTTTAAATTCAACCACAACCAGTTTCCATAAAAGGAGGAAAAATAATGTTGAAAATAAGTTTTGTCTCAAATCAAGATGAAATCTTCCATTCCAAATTTAAATAAAAGTGTGACAGTCTTCGGCCCCTGACAGGATTTTTATTTAGTATCATGGCCCCTCACCAATTTGAATTTGACACCACTGCTGTAAGAGGACGTTAGAGGATATTGCCTTCAGACCCTCCACCTCCAACTCCTCTCAACAATGAATGCTCTCCAACTTATGATTTGCCACAGTTCACCTTGTTTATTGACTCTGCTAATGTTAAGTTTAGGGCAGCTAATGAAATTATAGTGTTTTTTGGGGGGTTTTTAAAAAAAATTTATCACAAGTCCTTAAGGTTGAATCTGAGTCGAGTGAACGTAAATATGACAATTGTAAACAATCAGTGGAACTTTCAAAATAATCATAGCTTTGCAAACAATAGCAAAAGGGGAAACATGGTCTGAAACTTTAATTGTGTGTGGCCCACTAAAGGCTTTAAGTAGCTCTTGATCGAGTGCATTTCTGTTTTAAATGCCATGCTCTAAGGCTGCAGTGGAAGTTTGTATGTTAAAAATGTCCAGACCTCCATTGGAGCAGCAGCAGAGGCCATGTTCAGACAGTGCTGCATAATGCATGCTTTCATTCAGTGAGACCAAAGGCCTGGCAGAGCACATGATTGTAACTGCCGGGTCATCCAGCAATAATGTGTAATTGTAGAAGTGCTCGCTCAACACGGCCCTGACCATCACAGTCCACAGAGCAGCATGGCACCGGGACTGCCGTAAATGAGCCGACTGGAATTAGTAGCTTCATAATCACCAGCTCATTCATCAGGGGCCGGCCTATCAGCTGAATATTATCATTCAGCTATAATCAGGCGGGAATAACTCAGAACTGCCACATCTAATGACATGTTATTACACTCAGTATGTATGGATGCATGTAGTACTCCACATTTTCTCTGGGATTGGGCGTTTGAAAGGAGAGGGGCAGCATAGTGGGAGCCTCATTAAGTTTGATGTC
>CM072154.1:3243369-3278419 GCA_036850595.1 Rhyacichthys aspro
GTCATGATTTACAATGCTCCCTGCCAGGAATATAGACTTGGGGCTGCTATATTTATTGACTCCATAAATGCAATATGCAAAACACCAGTCTAATTCTGAAAAGGTAATAGTTATTGTATTAACATAGTAACTCAGCCATTGATATTGTGATTTGTATTAATTAGAGTCATGTATTGTCTATGTGGATCTACTCAATGTCATAAAAAAAAAAAAAATAGTACAACAGTAAACAACAGTAAGCATTGATAAGGTATTTTTAGTCGTTCTAAATGAAGTGGACAATAAATCTGTCTGAATACAATGTGAATGAATTGCAGGTCAGTTTATGTTGTTCAGCACGGTAGCGTATTGCTGCCAGGTTAGTAAAAATAAACTTGTTTTAATGTATATTTTTGTTAGATACAAGATACAACATACCGTAAAGTTTTATATGATCATTTTTCATTTATTACAATGTTTTGTATGCTTATGTTTATATTTTTGTAACAAGATCTTTTCTTGTTTCACAGAATAAAGTTCTATATCTGTAACATGTTGTCACAGATTGGGTTATTGGGTTATAGTACTGCTGATGAGTTTATGTTTAAACCTGATGTGTTATCAGTTAGAAATAGCGAGAGTTGTTGAAGTTGGAATTCAATATCTTGTAATACCATGGTAAACCAGAATTATAATGTGTCTGAATTATTGTCATGTTAAAATGTAATCATATCTATAATAGTAATGTGGTAATTACTTAGGTAAGTAGTATAGTCAGTACTGCGCTCTATAGATGTTCGAGGGCTCATGTGCAGGTGAAGATCCTGAGAACAGGTATATTTCAGACAGGCAGAAGAAAATGGTTGGATGGATTTAAATTAATTCAAAAACATTTCCTCAGCTCATGGCAAACACATCAACATCAAAAACATTTTAGCATGTTTTTATGTAATGTGTTATGTCCCCATTTGGAATTTTTAGTTTAGATGTTTTTTATTTATTTTTCCCCCAACACTGAAATAAGAGTTCTGCCCTGGGAATGTATGACATCAACAAACCAGAAACTGATGGAACGTGCATCATCTAGTTTGATTCAGAACTGATTCTTTATCAAACTGGATCTCTACAGATATGAACACAAATGTGACAAAACTGTAAAATAGTTTGATAGTGCCCCCCGCAAAGTCATCAACCTACCATGATAAATCTGTAACATTTACCATTTCACTGCACCAGGATGCCCTGTAAATGTAATTTATTGTAGACAAACCAAATTTGTCCCATCTGTGCAACATGTAACTCTGAACAACAGGTCTCAGAAACACTGTAACCACTAACAACTGAAAACATTTATTGTTGTCTGACTTGGCTCTAATAACACAAATGTATATGGCATTAAGCGTACAGTGCCAGACCCAGGGTAGATTTATGTTGATGTTATTGTTAATTGAATTGCCTGTGGACATGTGTGGTAGCCCCGGAGGGAACATGAATACACTGTGTGTGTTTTTTTTTTATGTTTTTTTGCACAGTGCTTAGTTTGCCCTCTCTGTTTATACATTACTGATAGTTTTGATTAATGGTTGAACTGTACACTACAGCATCACACATGATTCTGACTCTCATTACATTTACACACGACTGCCCACGTCGCGCCTTAAGACTCTTCAACAGGACAAAGATATAATCTTTTACGGCATTCACATCCAGTAAAATGTTAGATGGCAAATCAAAAGTGATTTTTAGACATAAGATAAGTCCAGCAGAAAATATAAATGACAGAAATGACAAATGTCAATGAAACACAGCAATGTGAACAAAAAAAGGTTCACATTTTTTCTAAGGGTTTTATGATTTTGACTGAATATAGAATTTGCTGCATAAGGAAAATGTCTGTTGTGTTGGATTAGCAAAAATGACAGTTTACTGACAAGGCGCACACTTTCAAACCCTCACTATCACTTATGAGTGCTTAATGCCACAGTGCAGTTTTGCCTGACTTAGCACTATTAAAACGAGCTGCTGTCAACTCCGCTCAGATTAGTCGATCTGGCCTGATTTGTGCGGAGAAAAATGGAGAGAGAATATAAAAACGCTTGATGATTTTTGCTTTAACACAAGTGAAAGTGAGCGGTGTGTGGCCAGGTGTATTCTGTCAGTGACAATCTGATCAGAGCCACCCACAGACAGAGCTTCCTTAAATAACCAGACTTCAGTATTCATGACGCACCAGCGGGCCATGCATCCAGCGTCACCACTGAAAGGTCACTCAGAGACGTGTGCTGATATAGAGCCATTAGTCAGGCCTCATCTTGGAATCCTTCCTTGAACATGAAGCTGCAGAGTGACAACTCACCTGAGCCGCCGGGTCTGCATTATACTGGGTTTCTGTACTGCATATACATATACTACACCCACGACAAAAGACCTATTACATCACATTCTTTAAACACAGCATTCAGAGTACTGCAGGGCCTCAATGAGAAGAGAGAGTTGTGGGAGAGGTCAAACCATGTTGGTGATATCCATGTCGGTTTCCATGTTGGAAATAATTATATTAGGACTGGATTTTGACCTTTGGATGAAGCTTTTTGGTTGAAGAAAACATGGCTAATGCGTAAAAGGTGCGACGTAAAACAATATGAAAGCTTATGCTCTTGTCCAAATCTCTGCTCTTCCTTGGACTGGATTATGCACCAAACTCTGTTCTTGTCTGCTGTCTTTTGTTCTTTCATTTGAATACTTCAAATGGAACCTAAGATTGACCTTAATGCAAAATGTATGAAAGATTTAGTGATGAAACAAACAATATGTTGCTCACTTTATAATGCAACAGGGGCTTTTCGTATAAAGATAGTGTTTTTTTTCTTTTCTCTTTACAAAACATATAGTATTCCTTGTTTTAGATGTTTGACTTATTGATTCAAAAAATAAAAAAAAGTGATCACTTGCGTTGCAGAAATGTGACCACCTGCTGTTGAACTCCAACTTTCAAGAATGTTATATATGTGTGAGGAAATATCAAACAAGTTACCACAAGTGGGACAATTATTTTATCAAAACATTTTATCTACGCTCTTTGATCTTTTTGTTAAGATTGTTGAAATGGTCTTTTCAACCAAAGAATCACTGGAAAGATCTTAAAAATGAATTCCCATTAAAGAGACAGTGGAGATTGGTGGGTTGTATGAGATCATCAGTGCACTCTCACTTTGGAGAAGCAGACACAGGCTTTGTATTATGGTATGGATTAGCTGAGGATGGCTCAGTTTGGTTCACTTTCCTCGGATGGCTTGTGTTTCCACTGAAGTGAAGTGAAACAGTGAATGACACAAGTGCAGCAAAAGTTGTCTTGTGTAAATGGGATATAAGTTATAATTTATTTCAATTTTATTTCTACTGACCAATATCACCACAGTCGCCTCAGAGGGCATTAGTGACTGTACAATACAACACCTCTGTCCTTAGAGTCTCCATCAGTTCTAGGAAACTACCTACTAAACATGCAACAGGTGTCCCAGGACAGATACATACAGTACATTCAGTCAGTCATTCCAACATATATGAAAACGGATATATGTCCATATAATAGAAGTATGAATAGTTCCTCCAGCTGAATGAGAGGAGCTGGGCTTGGGGTCAGGCCAGCCAGACATCTCCAACAGTATCCACTCTCCAGAGAAGAGTGGGGCAGAGGGACAATGTGTGAATAGCAATGAACTAAGTAAAAATGTATATCACTGTATTGTATTTCAAGTTAACTTTAAAAAGTTGGATGTGTTTCCAGTAATTCATGAAAAGAGTAGAGTAAATCCATGTGAGTAGTGATGTGAGGCTAAACCAGAAACACTTTAACTAGGATTATCTATTGTCCAATCAACAGACGGCAGTGTTGAGCTCTCTGATGGAACCAAAGGTCAAAGGTTACTCAGAGTGGTGGGGTATGGTGCACACTTTAGGGATTCTTCTGACCCCTTTTTGATAATGGCTGCTTACCTGTTCTGACCCATACCATACTGCTCCAGTGGAAGTGGCCCTGTATATGTGTGCTAATCGGAACATTGAAAAAAAAATGCTGCTTTGACAACCAACACACATTCACACAATTGTGTGTGTGTGTTTTATAGAAGGGATTCACATGAGTGTGTTATTCTTTTCCGTTCTCAGCAGCATATCCTAGATGTTTCTTTTTTTCATTATTTGTGCTGTCCAGCAGCTCAGCACGTCTTGTGCCAAACCAAAAGTTTGCTAAGATGAGTCTTTCTTTTATATGGATCAACTGGACAGGAACAGGGTGTCAAACCACATACTTGAGTGACCCAGGTTCGATTCCAGCTCAGGTCATTCTCCTCTCTCTCTCACTCCTGTTTCCTGCCTATGTACACTGTCTCATTTTTCCAATGGCGTCATTTGGTTTAGTCTCTGTGGCGTTGAACTTGTGTTCTACTCCAAACTGGGAGTGTGCTTACAAACATCTACTGCAGGCAATTAATATACTTCTAAAGCATCTAGAAGAAATGTATTTAAATAGTTCTGAAGTATCACTTTAAAGTTATAATGATGTTTAACTTTCAAAGTCAATCTAATTTTGATCTGTCAGCAGCCAAGTCACAGGAGCAGAAGTCAAAGCAGTGATGAGCTGTTCCTGGGCCAGCACGTGTCCTGGGTCGGCCCTGGGACCTCCTCCCTGGAAAAACACTTAAATCACTGGAAACAGTGACTCATATATTTTGGTAATAACATGGATATGTCATAAATTCATGTTATAGCATTAAATTGTCCCTTTTTTCTACCATTATATGCCATAATCTAAAAACTTTCGAATTGTTTACATTGAGTACCTCCCCAGTTCTAGGATACATGATATGAGAGTTAACTTTGAAGAGTGAGCTGTCATTCAGAGCAAAATGGACATACAAATACACACAGAACTAAAAATAATAGTGATAGTAAAATGATGTCATTGTAAACACTGTAATCAGTGTTTATGCTCAAGAATACACTGTTTGAATAGATGGGAACAGTCTAGTTCCCTCACTCTGTGCCTTCAGTCACAGTCAATATCTCTGTGCAGCTGAGGTCAAAGCCGAATCGATCTGTTCATTCTGTGCTCTGTAATCCAAAACCTGTTCAAAAATGAGCAGTTTATACTTGATAGTAGAGTCACAGACGAGTGAAAGGAAGCAGCGGGCCACGGCGCTTCCTGCTATTTGGCCTAATGGTTTTACACAGCTCCAGCAGTCAGTGTGATTTACCTGTGCGGTGCAGAGGCGAGGACGGTGTAGCTGCTGTGTGCAATCATAAATAATACACAGTGTGTGTTTAACAGATAAATGGCTTGTGCTTGAGTGCAGTGGATCCTGTGGACCTATTCACACAACTTTAAGGTGCATTGGGTAGTTTCTGACAACTTCTACTACAATCATTTTCCAATTTCACTACTCGCACCCATCCTTTTTCCAACTATGGAAGCCCTGCAGGGACATCCTGTTGTCACTCAACAAACCCAGCAGAACAAGGTCACATGATGAGTAAAACAAAAACAGAATTTTGACATGATACTGTAAAATACGCTGTTAGAAGATTAAACAGTTTTCCTTAAATGCAAGAGAAAAAAGGGGTAATCTTAATTTGATACAAGAAAGTGGTCACCCCTCCCCAACCCCCCCCACACTCAGGTGGTTGATAAAAATCTTATTCCTGCTCCTAGTAGGTGCAGAATGTCTACAAGAAAGGTTGACCAAAATGAGGACTAATAGTACAAGTAAGACAAATTTGGTTTAATACAGCCACTTGTAGGATCCTAAATGGTAAATGGTACTTGTAGTGACCATTCTAGTAGTCGTAGTGGGCTTCAAAATGTTTGCTAGTAGTTTTGGTTTTGCTCACTTGCCCAAAAAGCTCACCTCCTATTGGTTCTTCAGCATCACGTCCGCCTCGCCAGAATTTAACCCCAATAAAGCCTGAATGTTGTGAAAGTACAGGCATTTCACGTAGAATAACGGAAAGGATATCAGTTATGTCAGAGTAAATGAGGACACACAGGTAACACTACTTTTTTTGGGAACTTTTTTTCCCCTTTTTGTGGTACAACTTCACATCTTACTGTTTGGCAAATTATTGATAAACTGTTAAAAGGTGTTTGAAAGATGCAGGTCAATCGTTACTAAGCTGGGTTTGAATCACTGGCAGTCAAGGGGAATTGGCCAAGGCTTAGTTCAAAGGCCACCTCCAAGGACTCTATGACTGCACTTCAAAAACTTCAATTGTTTTGTTTGTAATATTTTTCGCTTTAAAAACACTGCATCTCCAAATAATTCGAATGAGAGTTTCACTTGTTGAACTCATGTTTTGCGTCAGTGCCTTT
Source organism: Rhyacichthys aspro (assembly GCA_036850595.1). NCBI lineage: Eukaryota > Metazoa > Chordata > Actinopteri > Gobiiformes > Rhyacichthyidae > Rhyacichthys > Rhyacichthys aspro. The sequence continues at coordinate 3,249,716 of CM072154.1, forward strand.
GTGATTATTTGACTTCATGATGTGACTCTAAAACTGCCCTGTGTGCATGCTGCAGGAGGACGTTGATGAACTGCTCTGTGAGTTCTGTCGGACGGCGCCTGTGCATCGACAGGACTGATCAGAGCTCATTTAGTGTGTGCTCGTGGTAATGGAGTCACTCACTGGAACATTGTAACTCAATAGTGTTTGTGGAGATAGATTTAATATGTCAACCTTGTATCATTTCTAATAGGAACACAGCTCTGGGGCTGCTTTGTAGTTATCCCTTTGAGCTCTGATCACATACACCTTACACCTTAACTTTTCAATCACCCAAACTTTATGTATATAGCACCTTACAACAGCCTGCGCTACACCAGTGTGCTAAACTGAACTGGAGCCAGTGGACAGACAATTTAATTCAAAATAACTTTATTCATCCACAAGGAGAAATTTAGTTGTGAGTTCTATTCAACTGAACTGATTGATTGTACAGTCTTATGGCAGTTGAAAAAGGAGTTCTTGTGGCGTTCTGTCCTGCAGCTCATTGATCTCAGACACTGGCTGCTCTCTGTTGTTCAAAAGTTCAATGCAGGTGATGGTCCATGTTGTTCAGTATATCATCTGTCCTGTTGTGTCTGTTGCTCCACAGTCTACAAACTAATACAGTTGAACCAGCCCAAGTTGCCTACAATCTCTTTTTCTGAGATTGTAGCATAAAAAACAGAATTAGCCATTACCACTGATAAAGCATTTGCAGCATTTTATAATTTTGTACATTTAAAGCTTTCTCTGAAAATATACCCGGCTTTGGCCTTTCCTATGAAGTTTCGTACCAAACCAAAACCAGCTTGTTTTCCAGACACTCCAAGGTATTTAAGGTGGAAACTATTTCAATATCTTCTTCACTGATGGTCAGTTGGATTTGGGGGCGTACCGCAAAAGTCAATGACCATTTTCAAGTTTTGTTAAGAATAAAAGTTTTCTTAGCTCCATCTATAAAAGCTCTCTGATGCTCCTGTATTCCTTTTCCAGACCATCTTTGATACAAACCACTATTGCTGTGACATCAGTGTATTTCTGAATGAGGACAGTTATGATTAACATCTGCAGTGTATAAACTGAAGAGGAATGGAGCAGAATGACGACTACCTTGAGGAGCTCCTCTGCTTCTAATGACAGCTCAGACCCCGCCCCAGTGTGCAGCTGTGGGCTATTGTTGTCTGTGTGTCAGCTGAATTAATGTATTCATCCTGGAGTCTGTAACAATGAATTGCAATATTAATTATGTAATACTCACAGTTTGAGGACATGAGTGAAAAGTGTTCCTTCATGATACTGACCTATGTAACATTACCATTGTTTCCTTCTGCTTGTCTTTAAAGTGTTTTAACTGTAAAGAAAGAGGGTGGTCACATTTCCTCTATAAACACTGCTCATTATGGAAGTTTATTCATTTCCCTCAATAGCGTGCCAGAACCTGAATAATCTATAATAAACTGACATGAGCAATTATAAACAAACAGCAGAATAGCATTTAGTACTGCACCAAGTGGAGTCTAAATGTAAATGTAAAAATAAAGGTCTGAAACAGGCCTATTGTTTGTGGCTCCCAGAATATGCACCTTTTTTATTTTGGCTCTAAAAGGTTACCCCTGCTCTACACCAATATGATTGTTTAAGGCAAACTGGGGATCAAGAGCATGTTTAACTTGCAGTCTTAGAATTGTAAATATCAGGCTTTCAAATGTTTTCATAATATGAGAGGTAAGAGCTCCTAGTCTATAATGATTTGGTTCAACTGGACGCTCACTTTAGGAGAAAAGGACTGGAGTGACACTGCCTTGGAGTGTTTGTGAACAGACGAGCTGTCAGCATGTTGTACAAGCTGGAGGTAACTGAGAGAATAGTTACAGTAGTGAAGGCAGGATGTGGTGAGAGTGTGTGTTGCTCGGTCAAGGTCATCATGGCTCAGGAAGGGCTGGACTTTAGCCAAAAGATGGAGCTGAAGAAAGCTTGTGATTACAACTGAAAGAATGTGTCATTGAAAAGCGTCAATGAAATGCTTAGAGCCATATACATTGTACATAATACAGTCTGTCTTGCTTTCATTTGAATGCAATTTTATGAAAGCCACTGATTAATGCCCTTCAAGCAGTTATGCATAGAGTCAAGTGCTTTTTAACTTGAGTATATGATGTATTTGAACAAGTGGAAATGTAATAACATAGACATGCTACACCTTTCAGTACTGGTAATATAGAGTATGTCTTGACATAATATTCTATAATGTATGTATTAGGGATGTTGTGTATTGTAATTGAAATATGAAATATATTGAATTGAAATATATTAATCTAATACTTGGAAAATTCAATTCTTTAGCCGATACTTCAACAGTAGACAGACTGGATGTGTTCCCAGAACATTCCCAAGCTGCCCTGCCTTTCTGGCCATCTGTCAGCCATCTTGAGATTTGAGACAATTTTGTTGCACTCAGACTGCTTTCACACCGGACATGTTTGGTCAAATTCAAATGAAGTCTGTATGGTTTGCTTGATAGGATGGTTTGTTTGAGCCAGTGTGAAAGCGGTCCATTGAACTCTTGTGCAGTCTAATGAACCGTACCAACTTCTGGACACACACCATTGGGGTTCGTTTGTGGTGAAAACACGACAAACTGGCCTTGATGCTGCCCAACTGCATGAATAATGCCACCTCTGTGGATTAAATGAACTCCTGTAGAGAACTGTGTGTATTATCCTGCAGAAAAATGAACTGAGCAGACAATTCACATTTGTGCCTTAAAAAGATATGATTGATAAGGTATGTTTTCATGTTGGGTACAACACTACTATCTGTAGCCCTTCTCCTGTGGGCGTTCATTTATCGGAACCATTTCAAAACATTGTTGTTTCAAAAAGTGACCAATATTTTGTCAGGTTTATCACTAAATCCTTCATAAATTTCACACTAGGTTCCCTCTGATTTTCCAATGAGGAAAAACAAGAGGTGTAGACAAGGTGCAGTGGCTTAGGAGAAAAATAGAACTGCTGTGTATTTTATCCGGAATATTTCATGCAGTGGAAATGCTCATACTGAAAACAACGGATGTGTATTCGCTGCGGAGTGCGTGGCGGAGCGGAGCCGCAACGCATGCAGTAGAAGTAGGTAGAGCAGGGTGTCCAATAACTAGAAGGTTGGTGGTTTGAGTCCCATTCCCTCCTGTTCATACTGTTGTTGTGCCCTTCGGCTAGACACTTCACCCACCTTGTAAAGCACTTTGAATGACTTGACAAAAAAGCGCAACATAAATCTCGTCCACTTTTATTATTATTATAAGATTTTGACAGTTATACTGTTCTATATCATGAGCAATCAAAGTTTCACCCAAAAGTGTAAATCAGCCCAATGACATCTGCAACATCAGTGCTGCCAACCTTTTTTCATCAGTTGGATTTCTCACGTTGGAATGTGACTCAGCACTGTGGGTGTCTCATCTGGACAAATGCTCACATGGAGTCACTACATCTGACTCTGCCCCCCTCCCATTTATGCACATTTGTCAAACTTAAATGTTTCAGATCATCAAATAAATTTAAATATTAGACAAAGATAACCCAAGCAAACACAAAATGCAAGTTTTAAGTGATGATTTTATTTATAAAGGGAAAAAAGCTATACAAACCTACCTAGCCCAATATGAAAAGTAGTTACCCCCTGGTTGTGCCACCCTCAGCAGCAAAAACTGCTATCAAATGTTTGTGAGAACTGGCAATGAGTCTTTCACATCCCTGTGGAGGAATTTGGGCCACGCTTTTTGCAGAATTGTTTTAATTAAGCCACATTGGAGGGTTTTTGAGCATGAACTGCCTTTTTCAGACTAGGCCACTCCAAAACCTTCATTTTGTTGTTTTAAGCCATTCAGAAGTGGACTTGCTGGTGTGTTTTGGATCATTGTGTGCTTCAGTTTGAGGTCATGAACTGATGGACATTCTCCTTCAGGATGTTTTGGTCGAGAGCAGAATTCATGGTTCCATCAATCACAACAAGTCGACCAGATCCTGAAGCACATCTCACTACCTTCAATATAGTTTTTCTGAAATTATATGTTACTTTTACTCCAGATGTAACAGGAGGCACACCTTCCAAAAAGTTCGAATTTTGGTCGTCAGTCCACAGAACATTTTCCCATCAGCCTTGGGGACCATCAAGATACTTTTTGGCAAAATTGAGACAAGTCTTTATGTTCTTTTTGTCAGTAGTTTTTTTGCCTTGGAACTCTGCCACGGATGCCATTTCTGCCCCGTGTCTTGAACTCTGACCTTTATTGAGACAAGTGAGGCCTGCAGGTGTTCAGATGTTGTTGTTTATTCTTTTGTGACCTCTTGGATGAGTCGTTGCTGTGTTCTTGGGGTAATTTTGGTCGGCCGGCCACTCCTGAGAAGGTTCACTATTTTCTGTATTTGTGGATAATGTCTCTCACTGTGGTTGGATGGAGTCCCAAAGCCAAGTTTTACAACTACCTTTTCACATGGGTATAGGTAGGTTTGTGTTGCTTTTTTCAATGAAAAAATTAAATTATTAATTAAAAATTGCATTTTGTGTTTACTTGAGTTATCTTTGTACAAAATTTTTATATTTATTTGATAATCTGAAACATTTAAGTGTGACAAATGTAAAAAAGAATGAGAAATCAGGAAGGGGGCAACTACTTTTTCATGGCACTGTAAATAGTTTTTTGAACAATTATTATATTATAAAACTTGATTGTACTATTGATTATATAAAGCATAGGGGTTTAGCATAGCACAGTAAGTGATCAAACTTTAATAAGAAACAATCCTTTTAAACCCATAATAAAACCAGCCATCAGCCCATAACTCTATAAAGAATGAACAGCCATAACCTTTTCGACATTTTTCACTCCTTCACTCTGTTATATGTATCAGAAGTGGAGTCACGAGTTACCTGCTACCAGTTATCTGTTACTGTTTACAGAAATAAGAAAGAAGAGCTACTGCAATTAATACTAAAAGAAAATGATGACAAATTGCTAATTCTGGAATTTTCTCATTGCATTCAGTCTCTTTTGTAAAGCTTATTCAAGGAATGAAAACAAAGGGTTATGTGAGTCACGGCCTTGTGACGTCTGGTTGCAGGCAGGAGTCGGCCATGTGTGAGTGCAGTTCCATTTCACTTTCACAGCAGTTAGCTCCGGATAAGATGAACACAATTTCTCAACTTCTCTCACTAATCTTTGGAGGAATAACTCAGTTAGAAAATGCGTCCAATGGGCGGCCTTGTGACGAGGCCAAACGCGTTGATGGAGAAGTCGTGTTCCTCTTCAGAGCGGCTTTATTAATATGTAAAGCTCATGGAAATGTAGGCTCTGTCACTTGTCACCGGAGGGAAGGCAGTCGAGGCTGCATGCATCTGCAGCTCCTCATTCTCCCAGGGCTTTAGTTGGAGGAAGTGAAACAGACAGACTTCTCTCTTATCGGCTGGCAGTGATATTATTTATTCTCCTCATTTAATTCCCACCCACCAACACACTGTGAAAAGGAAAAGACCCACGCACATCAAGCTGCAGTGGTGGTAAACCAACCTTCTGCCACATTGTGAGAAAAGTGCTTTGGCGCTGAATGGATTTCTAATGCGCAGGGTATTTTCCTCGTGGTGATGCAACAGATGAGCGGAACACGCAGAGCCTCCAGCTGCAGATTAGGATTTAGCAAAGCACCACTTGTGCACCAAGCACCTATTGTAACACAGACAGAATATTTTGTTTATTCAGGTTTGGTTGGCAAACAACACCTGTCATTACATAATGCTCAGCTGCAGCGGTAGTATTCAAAGACTCTTGTGTGGAGTAGATGATCTAATTTAGACTCAAGAACAGGGCTGATTTATTTCCAGAACTAAACTAAAATGGTTGTACATGGTGGCACAGCAAGGAGGCTGTGGGTATGATCCCTGGGCCTTTCTTTGGTTAGTTAATTAATTGGAGTCTGCATGTCCTTACCATTTCTTCACCATCCAAGAACATGTATAGGTGGGACTTGAGATTCTAAATTGCCCAGTGTATGTCAGCTGAAAAATTAACTGAAAAAAGTGGTGGACCCAGCTAGAACTATGTCAACATGCCTGCTTCTTTAAAGAAACAGTACAGTCCCTTTTCTGCTCATTAATTGTTGCTGGATGTTCCTGTATTTTCTCACACGCCTCATCCTGACAGGTAAATTCTAGCATGGCACTGTAAAGTTCTTCCATCTTTATTTCCCCAACCGTAACAGGTGAGATGAACATGAGGCAAGTGATTGATCCTGTAAACTTGACATTAGCCTTCAACAAACTCTCAGATAAACGAAAAGCCTCGACATAAACAACAGTCTCAAAGTGAACCAAAGGTCGATGATGAACCACATCCTTCACTGATAAGCTACAAGCCTTGACAGATAAATAGCACTACATTTGACAAAATTGAGACCCTTCACTTTAACAGCAGCCAACATCAGCCATCTGTTAATAAATAAACAACAACCATCCAATAGCCCTTATCAATCAATAAATAAACGATGGGGTTAACCACAGGCTGTTTCTGCTGTAAGCTCAGTGAACAAAGCTGCTGCAGGCTCTCATATCAAACTTCACCCCGAGAGCTCTCACATTTAAATACACCCACAGTCTCATGTCCGCTGTGCATAATAATGAGTTTTTACTGACACAAAAGAATTAGCAGCACTAAGTCACACTGACTGGCACAACCTGTGAATCAGACCTTCACATGTAGCATTCCTGTGCAAATATTGATGTGGTATAAAAACTGACCAGTGTTGACGTAATGACTCTAAGACCAAGTCATTTTCAGGGCATAGTCACAGTGAGAAGTCTGTGTTATTGTGGTTCAATTGAACACACTTGAACAAGAAGGGAATGCTGGCACGCAGACCTCGATGGCTTTTACACACTTGTTTTCAATGCACCCTCATTAAGTCTGTGCACAAAGGTTTGGGAGAACACCGCTGAGCTATTTTCATTTGTACACATTTGAAATTGTTGTGGGATTTTGTACATCCATGTCCTGTTCTGACACAGTGACAGTGAAGTAAGGGCATGTGTTTTGATGCAGGCGCAGTCTAGAGGAACATGAGCCGTTTCCCGGGACAACGGGACAACAGTCAACATCAACATCAAACGACCATGACATATTTATATAGAAATAACCTGATGTTACAGTTAAGGTAACCATAACTTATGTGTTTTCTAACTAAAAGTGAATCTCTGTCTGAATGATACGCAGCTCCAGGGCGATTCCATGGTTATATAGAGCACCACATGAGACTTGCAAGCAAAAATCACCAAGAGAAGCATTTTAACACAGCTTCAGATACTTAGTCAGACAAGTATATGAAACAATATGGTTGTTTGCTATTGTTTGCTTGTATGTTACAGGTATGTTATATATGGAGTGGGTCTGTTTGATTCCAGGAAAATATGATGAGTAGTTAATTTATCAAATGTCCTACCCTGCGTGGAAAAAACAAATAAATAAAATCATTGTCAGTATTTTAGCTTATTTCTTTTCCTCATTTTTTGTGCCATTGGTTGTTTGTTAGTTTAGTTAAAGTGTTTAATTTACAGATGAATAATCCTAATAATACTACAATGATTTGCAATGTGGAGTTACATAACATAATTTAGTAATAGGTTTATGAAATGAACGTAGACACTTTCTCATCATCTTGTATGTAAATGATCAAATAATTCTGTATACCCTGAGAAATATTGCATTTGGACTGCTGTTGCCTGCATTCCTGGTTGTTGTACACACAAATCATTGACAATACAGGACTCAGAAACAGTCAAAGGGTGATGGTCTCCAGAGGTCACTTAGCAGCGCTACAGCGTGCACCAGTCTTTCATAATGCCATAACTCTCTAAAGCACAGCGCTCCTCTGATCTGAAAGTTTCAGTGGAGCGAGTGAGAAATTAATTGTTAAATCCACATCATACAAAGGGTGCAGTAAATCCTGGACCATATCTCAGCTGGGAAACGTTCACCTCCAGGTAACCTGAGCCTAAGTGCGGAACATTGATTTACTGTGAAAGGGATCAGACTGTTCCCCCGGTGCGTTCTCCTGTTGACCAGTTCAGAAGGCGTGTGAGTGACTGCTCTTTCAGGTTCACTGGATACAGTCCCTCACAGAGTAGACCAAAGCAGGTAATGCAATTTTTTCAAGACTCCTGTAATTCTGCCAGAGCTTTGTACTTGCTCTATACTCGAGAAAATAGATCTGTATCTTTTGAATAATTACTGTCAATGTGGCACATACCTGTTACTGTTACTGAGTCCTCAGTATATTATGTATCCGAGCTAGTCTTCCAGACCAATTCTGTGGAGTCAGTGTAGTATTGATGCAGCATTGTGCTGCGTTCTCGCTGATAGTACAGCCTGTAGGATATAATCAATATAAGCAACATTTTAAAATGACCAGATGGTTACACACTGGCACACAAAAGCATGTAACAAAATACACAGACTGGAGATGGACGGACCACAGCCACAAACATTTCCAGACAGAGCCACAGACCAAGCCGCAAGTTCCAGACTGAGCCGTGAGTGTGTGCACCTTGGACACACAGTGATAATAGAAGGTCATAGCAATACACACAAAGGCACAGAGCTCATAAGAGTCAGTATATTGATCAAACTGTATATTTATTTTATCACACTCAAAAACTGGGGACAACATGGGGCTCATGTAGAATATGAAATACAGTATTTTCCGGACTATAGAGCGCACCTAAATATAAGCCGCACCCACTAAAATTTAAAAGAAATATATATTTTGTCACATATAAGCCGCACCGGACTATAAGCCGCCGATATCCAGGCTGAGAAATAAGATATTTACATAGAAAGATTTTTCTTCCTGCGCACTGTTAAAGCACAACTGCGCAACTATTAAAGTCGCTTCATTCTCCCGTACACTGAAACCACAAGTCACTATTCATCTTCCTCCTGAGCATTGAAACTACTGAACACCAAACCACTGTCACTTCATTTGTTTTCCATTATGACGGGGTGAGGGTGTAAAAATATTACCGTATTTTGCTGTTGTGCGTCTTGGGTTGCATGTGCTAAGAATAAACACTGGTGCTTTCTTGTTTGCACTGTACTACCGCTGCCTCGTTTGTCTCGTTTTTGCTCTTCCTGCTAGAGCGCCCCCCTGAGGGCTGAAGAACAATTCATAGAAAAGCCGCATCTCTGTATAAGCCGCATGGTTCAAAGCGTGGGAAAAAAGTAGCGGCTTATAGTCCGGAAAATACGGTACTCATGACTCATGGTTTCACAATGCAACACGTTCAGCTACCCAGCAGCCATTGTGGCTAATGCGATGCTACACAGCCCCCACCCATGAAGATTAGGTGTCCCCAGCAACCAAACTGATACTATGTGGTGCTATGTGTAAAGCATCTGATGTGTGCTCATTGGCTAAGGAAGAATAATAGAGATGAGATTTCATTGTTTATAGAGATGCATTTGCTGTATTATTGGATTGTATTGAGCTAGGGGCTCATATTACTACTTCTAAGGCCTAATTTACACTGACTGCGGAATGGATACGGTACGGCGTCCGTACAAGTCCAAAACCACACAATTTTATATGATATAGCACATACTTTTTATAAGGGCAACACCAGAAAAGAGAAGGCATGGAGTGAAATTGCTGGAGCTCTGGGATATATATATATATATATATATATATATATATATATATATATATATATATATAAAAGGCAGTGTGGCTTTTGTTTACAAGCACCTTTCTCTTTACGTGGATGTTATCGCGTGAACTCAACTCTTCAGCGTGAATCCCTGTGGTTTTGTGGTCTTGTGGATGCAGATTTCTGGACACGTACAGCACACGCACCGCACCCAGTGTAAATGTCAATCCATTCGGATTCTGCTCCGTATCCGTACAGTCAGTGTAAATAAGGCATAAGAATGCTTTACACAAAATGTTTCTGTAAAGTTGACCAACCACAAGCAGTTTCTCTGTTCCTATAGGACATGATAGGCATGGGGACTTTTTTTTTAAAAGAAAAACAGTAAACGTATATATCCACATACTTAAATGTACACATCTCAAAACATGAGGTGTCCCCCTCGCTGTTGTAAAAAGCTGTGGCGTTGTGGCTTTTTACAGGCAAGAACAGGATCTTAACCTTAGCTTGAACCATAGCCCCAAATGTTCCGCCTTGTTTCTGTGTCCATTTAAGAAGTATGTGCACAGATCTTTTCACAAGCTGCTTTCCCATAAACAACAATTACTGCAAGAAGGGGTATCAGTCTGATCACACCATGGACTGAAAGTTGCATGCAGATTTTTTTGGCTCCAAAAGATAATTAGGATCTGTGTTTTGATGATACCTAGGGGCACTGCCACAAAAATAGAATGCAAATGAACCGCCTGCTCTAAATAGTCCTCAGTACAGTTTGAAATCAGGGGACTAATCATTCAAATTAAAAGAAATGTATATATTTTCTTAATCAGGGACTGACTAAAATTACAAAACCAAATGCTTTGTGATACAGAAAGTGAATAATAATTTAAATAAACAAAATAAGACCAGAATTAACTCCCTAAAAATGTGGAGTCAACTTTTCCTTGAAATCACAGACCACATCAGACCAGAAAATTATTTGTATATGTAGGCCTGATTTATATGGAATATTGAGTGTGTGTGTTTTTTTAAAGCATGTGCTTTGCATGGATAATAACCACTTTCAAGGTACAATGATTCCAAAGTGCTATGAAAATTGTGGTATTAAAAAAATAATTCCATAACATTGTTGTTACACTAACTGAAGGGACCAGACCACCAAGTAACGGATAACACATAACAGCAATGAAAGATAGCATCTGGTCAAAGGGAGCCCAGAGCTTGTGAGTCGTGAAGGACTTTTGGAGTGTGAACAGAGAACACTCAGGAGAACGGACAGGTCTGCAGCAATGTGTCAAAATCCTGACAGCGGTTAATTGTACAGTGCTGTTTTTGTGTTTTGGGGCGTAGTTCTTTGTGTGTTTTATGTTTCCATGAGAAACACAATTTGAGTTCACCCACCATTTGTTTCATCAGTATCTGTGTTTTCCCTGGGTAGACAGAGTGTCTGTTCCTCAGCATCACAAACATCATTATCGATGGGTCAGACTCATAGTGATGGCGAGTTAGATCCTGGGTTTAATATAGGCCTGTAATGTGAAGCAAACAAAACAGTAACACCAGTGCAACTAGTGGAAAAGTCCTGCCACCAGGCCTCCTCCCTGCAGGATGCAGAACAGATGCCTGAGTCACCGCCGGTGGATCCTCTTGATTTGGAGGAGCAGCGGCTCTACTCCGAGATCCTCTGGATGACCCAGGTCCTCAGCCTGTATCTGTAGGAGTGCCCAGCCACCCTGCAGGGAAGCTCATTTCAGCCGCCTGTATCTGGGATCTTATCCTTTTGGTCATGAGCTTCAATGAGTCGCTACCGCTATTACTGTGGACACTACAGTGATCTGTCCCATGCCATCCTCCCCTCACTTGTGAACAAGACCTCAAGATACTCCTCCACCTGAGGCAGGAGCTTTCCACCAATTGCTACACATTGATAACAATAATACATTTAATTTACTGGCCCCATTTAAGACACCTTACAGTAAACATAACACAGCTTAAAGAAATATTTACAATGAATAGGCAGATTTGAACAACTACCTTAACTACTATGGATGGGTAGTGAGTTCCAGAGTTTGGGGGAAGAGCAGCTGAAGGCCTGGGCCCCAATTGTGACCAGTTTGACGGAGGGACAGAAAGAAGACCAGCAGAGGAGTGAATGTGAGCAGAAGGAGTTTTTATTGAACCCTCTGTGGTACCGGACGCCAGTGGAGTTAAATAAGGACCAGGGGTGTGATGTTCTGTTGATTTAAGTGATGATGAGTTTTGAACATCCTGGAGTCGTTGGAGTTTTTGAGGCGGGGTTGGTAAATGTTGCATAGATGAAAAAAGGTTTTGTGGATGATATTGTTAAAGTATGAAAGAGGGGTTGGGATTTGCTGAGAGTTGATTTTGAGACAATGTGAAGTACTTCACGTTTACTGCTTTCCCAGTGGTGATGGCCTGTAGATAGTCATTGAGCGCTATGGGACATTAAGAAATACAGCCTTTTGTGGAAATATAACATTGTGTGTCATCAGTGTAACAATAAAAATTTATACCAAAATGACAGAAAAAAATTACCAATAGGGAGGATGTAGATGATGGGGAACTCTGTGCAGTATTAGTGATAAAGACAACCTGATGCTTTTACCTTGTATAAACCATTTCCTCCCAGAGAAATATGGTCACTGGTACCAACTATTTATCTAATGTTTGATTTTAGCTGGGAACCACTTTTTCATGTTCCAAACAGTTATTTTTAGAGTGAACATGTCAGACACTCAATAATTAGATTCATGAACTGAGACTGGCACAGAGCCTGGTTGCAATAAGAATGTTAGGTGTGCTAACATCAAGATAATGAGGTCATAAAATCTGAGTGAACCTAATATAATCATGTGGTGAAAGTGATGTGCTAAACTCTGAAACCATTCCAAACCGTTGTTGGATTTCACACTGAAGATATATTTTCTTGTTTTCTGATTGGCAGAAATGGCCTCCAGCTTCCCTCTGCATCTGATAGTGACACAAAGAAAAGTGATGGAAATCCACAACATCTAAATTAGGCGAACGGTGCCTTCTCAGTTTCATTTTCACTCTGCTGCAGCCTGAGGGCCTCTGTGGTAACTCTGGCAATGGCAGAAGTAATGCAATCCAAACTCTGAAATGGAAAAGTCTTTTGTTTCCATATGCAGAATGGAAATAAGAGTTCAGAGGAAGATTTGAATACTTAATACATGAAGCAGATTCAGGATGAAGAGGTATTGCAGCACATTTGGGAAGAACTTTCACATCATCTCACAAAGATTAATTCTTTTCAAGTTTAGATTTCTCAAAGCCTTCTCAAACCTGGCGAATTTATTTAAATCTATTTATAATTCTAATAGGCTGGTGGTCAATTCAATAATATGAATGCATTTTCGTTTAAAACAGACAGAGATCGAACAGACAGAGATTGAAACAGATAATTCAATAAAAAGTGAGCCTTTGAGGGCATGCACTCTGAAAGCACAGTCCATTGACAGACTGTTCTCATTCCTAAAGTATTTATACAAAATCACAGCACATAGTCAGAGTTTTATAATGGGAGGTGGAATATGCTGATACAAAACTAAAAAGCCTTTGAAAGTTACCTGAAAACACAGAATGAGCCCTGACGACAGAATGTAAAGATGGAAAGAAATGAATGGTGAGAAAGGTTTCATTTAAACACTGAAATAAGCCAAATTAATATGTAGTGGATTGCAATGGACTTGGTTAGAAGTGTGGTTGAAATTGGCCTTGGTTTAACTTGGACTGTAACTAGTTTTCAGTGGCAAAAAATGGTCATATATTGGTGAACACTGTTAAGTCTCCTCACCTCAACCAAATGGATTTAACCGGGTTAGAACAGGACATGTTTAATAAGGTTTAACGTGGACCATAAGTATCTTTAAGACAGACTTCAACTAGTTAAAAATTCTTCACTCTTCACAAACTTTCCACTTTTAAAATGGATATAACCTAAATAGACCGGGGTTCAGACAGTTTAAAATGGCCATCTGTGAGTCCAAATAGGTAGTTCTGATAATGTGTGAGAAGGCGATGTTCAAGACCAATGCTAGCAGTCAGTCCTTAACTCTTTATACACTATCCTTTACGTTACCTTCTCCTCAGATCATCACAAAGGGCTGGACGTATGAACAAAAATCCACTCAGTTTTTCACTCAATAAGACCTACTATCATTATAGGATCATCTTGTATGAATAAATGTTAAATAATAATGATTTTAACATAGAATCATGACAAGTATGACCAAACATTTTGAAGCATCCCATCCCATCCACGTCACTGTTTTTGTAGCAGACGTCTCTCTCTGGACACAGCTCAGTGGAAACACAAGCCTCTTTAAGAGTAAACTGAACCAAACTGTACCACTCTGTATAATTTAGGCTTTAATGTTCTAAGACATGCACATTTCAATTTAACTTGTACAAACGTTTGACACTTAAGTGTAACTCTCTTACTCTCTTAGCAGATTTCACACTTCCTGAAAGATCCAGACTGCGACTCACAAAATGAAAGCTACACAGACATAAGTGCTTTTGGAAATCTGTCACCTCAAAACCAGTAAAGCAGATAGAGGTTATAATAATAATTCAATTTCAAAAAAGTGTCTTTAGTTAACTGTAGCCTGTAACTGTAAGAAATTTGCGAATTTCCTAAATGGATTTCTTTGTATACTTTTTCTGACTTGCATCTTTTAGTCTATGATCACATACCCTTCCCTCAGGTTTGAAAAGTAGCAGCGCACACCTTTGATGGAGGACAGGCCTGTCATCTGCTCTGATTCACAGCAGATCCACTGAATGCCAATGGCCATTGATCAACCGACAGTGAAATGTCAAACACGCCAAAGTCAAAGAGCTGACACATCTGTGAGGCTATGTATTACCACTACATTGGCCTTACTATCATAAGAGAGCATAGGCTAATATAGGCTATATATATTAGTTACTCTTTGTTATCCCTGTGGAATTCCCTCTCTGCATTTAACCCTTCCAGTGGAGCAGAGGGCAGCCGCTCCTGGATTCTGGCTTTTTTAACTCATGTATAAATGTATTTTCTAAAATTGCTGTGTCCCCTCCATTGGACCTAGATGATTGTGCATGTTTCTGAAAGTCAATAAAGTTATAGAAATTGGTTAATACACACTATGTCACATTGATTGAATTACTCTCACCAGATACTTTATAAGAGGGATATATGGAGTCAAATGTTTGGCCTTTATTAGCTGCTATCATAAGGACTTCTAAATGAGTAAAAACACAGTCATGGTTTAGTTGTTACGGACAGACAAAAATAGGTTTGAAATTTTTAACACACTTTTCTTTTTCTTTCACACTGTTTAATAAGTCAGCACAGGTTTCTTGTGTATTTATCAGTGTGTTTTTTTGTGCATTTTTTCACGTATGAATAAAATACTGTCCCTCTGAGTCCGACAAGGAAAATATAAAAAAACATTATTTTAATAAAAACTAATTATTTCTTTTCTGGTCATAGCTTAGCCAATATCCATTTTAACTGTGCCTGCTGAGTCCTTGTGGTCCACACAGAAGTTTCTACATCTCCCTGTTGGTCCATTTAAATCTGGTGTTTCTGGGTATACTCCTTAATCAAAGCATTTCGGGTGTTTTTGTCCATGTTATGCCATATTTTCTTTTAATTAGCTCTGATGCTAAACTACGTCTGCGTCTGTTCAGTCACCAGAGCTGGGTTTTTTATTGGCTCATGTGTGTGACTTTCTGTTTATATCAGCACATCCGATGTCATTGGAAGACGAGGTTTTGAAGCAATTTGATGCATTTATAACCTTTGAAAACATGTAAAATACAAAAATAAAACAGATCCATTTGTCCTCAGATGCCAAAGTGGTTTGTTTTGCAGTGGCGGCAGTTGAATTGAAGCGTGATGTATAGGAGATTATGTGGACTGAGATCTAGTGGAGCCCAGAGACCGGCGCCAGGGCAGCTGAAAACAAGGACACCACAGCGCAGAGGGCCTATTCCTCCAAACTCGGCTGTTCCGTGGCCCAGCTCAGACCGACAGCTGTTGAATGTATTAGGATCTAAAAGGGAGCCAATTACAGAGAAACACAGCCCCTGGTCACGGTGTCCTCAGACGTCGATGTCCACGGCTCGATGGAAAAGAGCAAAAGGTTTACACAAGCACAACTCAAATCACAAAATGTCTGTGGAAGATGGTTGGTTTAACATGTAATCCAGACAGACACAGGTGTTTACACTGAAATTGTTATTTCACATCAGCTCCACTACGTTTCTCTCAGTTTCAACATTAAGTACAGTTTGTTTTCTCTCTGGGAAAGTCTAACATATGCAGATTAGGACATTTTCCTCTTCAAAACGGGTTTAAAATGAACTTTGATCCACAAATAATTGTTACTTAAGTGTAACTTTCTTAGTTGATAAAATAACCCGATCTACAGACTGCAGTGATAAGATTGTATGGTTCATAATTTAGTTATTCGGTTTAATTTTTCATTCATTTGTTCATTCAATCTTCTGTTTCTGTAATTTTTGGATACTTAACTTAAAGTGTGTTCCCACAGCTCCATGTTTGCCCTGCGTTTGCCTTATCTCGAGGTGAATGTGCATTAACCAGCACAGCGCTCCCAGCTCTGCTTCTTGGGTCTGTTACAGAGAGACCACAGGAGTAGGATTATTTGGGCGACTGAACGTTCATTGGTCCCTGTTTCAAATACACTTCATACAGTTAACGACAAGGACAATCAAAGGGCAAACTTTCCCAAGGCTTAAATCTGGTCTGCAGCTCAGTACAGGAGACAGTGATCTCTATGCACTCACAACGCTGACAGGAGCACAGCACTGTAACACCAACAGCTGACCTGGAGTGGACCTTGACTGTGCTGCCCAGTCAATACACTGTAGCCTCACATTTTAAAAGCTTTTGAATTTTGAAAGGTGGCTGATGGTGCTCATTTGAGTGGTCAATAATGGCCAGCTAAGTGCATCTGTTTTAGCGCAGCGCCTTTACTCACAAAAACGGATGATTCACCAAAGTGTTTGGCTCTGACAAAAGGAACAAAAGCAGGCCCTGACTTCAGAAATGTTGTTCTATTGTAGCATATCTCAAGTATTTATATCCGCCTGTTAAATCCATAATCAGCCAATATGGACGTGAGGAGAGAAAGAGAAAACTAGCATCTTGTTAAAAAAAAAAAGGCTTTGAACTTTCTCCAGTGAAAAAAAAAAAAAACATTCACAGCAGTGTATTACCTAAATGTGGAGAAGTTGGTTGACAGTTCCACTCTGTGAGCTTCAGTCCTTTTGCACCGACAGGTTCTCTGCAGATGAGATGAGCTGCTGAGGTGGACAAACATGTGGAGCACAGACAGAAGCAGCTTTCCTCCAGAACCGCTGTGCCATAGAATATAAAAACAAAACAAAAAGGTGTCATTTCTTATTTTGAGTTCAGAAAAAAACTTTTGCTGTTTTTGTTGGATTTAGTTTTAAAACAGAATAACCATAGAACAAACCACACATAAATTGATTAGCCTGGCGTCCAAAGGCATGTGGGCAGATCTCTGTGATTCCAACTCAACAGCGCTGCCGTTGTGCGCATTTATGACTTCACATATTTATCATATAATTGGCCTGGCTCTGGTGTCATATTAGTTCAGAACTGCTGGCACACATGCCTTTAGCAAAGCATTTTATCTGTGTCCAATCAAAAATAATTGCCTCCTCCTTCCAGATCAAGCCACCTAAACAAAGCCAGCAGCCCGAGCGCCGTGAAGCACACATCTAAATCTGAATGTATCGATGTAAAATAGCTGCAGAGATTAAAAACAAACAAAGAGGGCTGCCTCCTCACGCCTACTCCATCACGGATCCCTTTCACAACAACGTGAGTCAGTCAGGTCGCCTTTGTACCGCCGCTGTAGCTCTCCACATCCACGGCCTTGGCCCAGACCCAGACGATCCCACCAGCCTCGCAGAATCATCGCTTTATCCAGCAGTACTCAAGACTTAACTGCTTCAACTACACGGGATAAAACAATTACAGCAAATGTGGTTGGTTTGGGTTGATTCCTCTTAGTGTCTCTTCTTACCTGGGGTCACATTTCTTTGTATGGTGTCTCCCTTTCTTCATGAGACAAAAGTCTACCGTATCATACTGCTATTGGAAACATTTGGCCTTTGGTTCCATCAGAGTGGACCATGCTGTATAGAGGGTTAAATAGTGGGTGCCAATTAAATTTAATTTTCAACAAAGCTGAGAACAAACCTTATTCTTTCTAGTGATGTTTCCTGCCACAGTATATGACTACACCTCCAGCCTCTTGCACAACTACACACCAAGATTTACTCTTCTTTAGTGTAATTAATCGCAACATCTGGAAACTGAACCAAACTGTGCCACTATGCTGTCACACTTCCTCCCTTTTTAAAATCTAAGCAGAAATCAGTCTTTCTATTTAATCCATTGTCAGTTTTTTGTTTTTTTTACATTTCCAGGTGAATATTGTAGGTATGTGTCCCATCATGTTGTCTTTTTGACTCAGCACTTGATAGCTGTGTAGGTCAGTTTAATATTTGTTGGAGATCAGCACTGGCACATGTCACCAGATCTGTTTTATTTAGAAATAATCCATATAGACAGAGCTCGTGCTATTGTCTGCTGGTGTATGTTAGGAGCTGAATTATCTTCAGTTTGTTAAACAGAGACTACCTCCAAAAGAATTCCTGTCCTTTGCCGTCATTACTGCACGATCAGAAAGAAAAAGGTAAATTCTACCAATCAAAAATACAAAACAATAACAGTGAACAAAATAAACAAAATACAAAGTGTATTATACATTTTGATGATGTTTAAGTTCTCCATCTGGTGTCTTTCTGATGTGTTTGCACTTAATTGATTTAACTTTATACATAACATTATGACCACCTTCTTAACATTGTGTTGGTCCTGCTTTTGCTCCAAAACAGCTCTGACCCCTCGAGACATGAATCCCAGTAAACCAAGGGTCACTGAGAGCTACATCAAGGGTACAGAGTAATACAAAGGGCTACCATTGTCATATGCACTTCTAAAATAAGTTGTATGGTTTACCTTTAATTATAAAATATTAGTAATGATGATTAATGATTGTCATATGTGTGAAGACACCGTCAGATCGCGTTAATGATTCCTCACAATAATTATTAACAAAAAGGAGCTCATTGGTGACTACTGCTATTTTTAGAACTTTCCATGCACCTCATGTGGTCCATGTGGACGACCTGGTATCCATGGGCACCGTGTTGGTGACCCCTGTACTAGACCCTGAAAGGTGTGCGTTGGTATCTGGCAACAAAATGTCAGCAGCAGATCCTTTAAGTCCTGCAAGTTACAGGTGGGGCCTCCATGGATTGAACACAGATGCTCCATTGGATTGAGATCTGGGGAATTTGGAGCCTCTCAAACTGATGCTCGTGCCCATTGTTGGGGCTTTCAGCGGTGCACAAGGGTCAGCATGAGCACCCTGACTGATCTGCGGCTGTGCAGCCCCATACACAACAAACTGAGATACACTGTATTCTGACACCTTTCTATCAGAACCAGCATTAACATTGTCAAGTCATCACTGTTTGGCCCTTGTCAAACTCACTCAAATCTAACGCATGACCATTTTTCCTGCTTCTAACACATCAACTTTGAGGACAAAATGTTCATGCACTGTCTAATATATCCCACTCTCTAAAGGTGCCATGATGACAAGATAATCAGGGTTATTAACTCCACCTGTCAGTGCTCAAAATGTTATGCCTGATCAGTGAATATGTCATACTGACCATATCAGTATAAATCACCAATATGTGAAATTAAATTCATGCTT
The DNA here is from genome assembly GCA_036850595.1 of Rhyacichthys aspro. Taxonomy (NCBI): domain Eukaryota; kingdom Metazoa; phylum Chordata; class Actinopteri; order Gobiiformes; family Rhyacichthyidae; genus Rhyacichthys; species Rhyacichthys aspro. The sequence continues at coordinate 3,269,302 of CM072154.1, forward strand.
GCTTTCTCAACATGACTGTGTTGTGTGACTGTATGTCCTGTGCTACACAGTCATGCATGAGGTGCTAGTTAAAGATTATGTGGCAGAGAGTAGCGGGGCTCGTCAGTGACAGAGCGCATGTTCACGTGTGACAGTGTGTCATTGTACGTCATTTATGCTCCTCATTTATGCTCTGTGAACATACAGTTCACTGAGCTGTATGTTCACAGAGCACAAATGTGAACATACAGTGTGAGGGAGGACACACAGCAGGGCCAATGTGACGTTTACAGTAAATCTATAATTAGTTCAGATGGATATTATGTTCGGTGAAGAATTAAGCCTTAATTGTGGTTATTGAAGCCGTTTAATGTGGACTTTTGCACAAACTGTGGAATTTAAGAGTAGAATATGACTAGAGAGGAAATAAATACATGTTAAATTTGACTGGTAACTCCACAAATGTAGATGTTTCATGCTGCACTTGAGTGACTTCTTTTTCCTCTGCAGCAGCTGGATCATCAAATTCAAAATTATTTTTCAGTGAATGGTAAAATGTCTCAGTTTCAACACCTCATATGTCGTTTATGTTCTTTTGATTTGCAAATCAGTGCATTCTTTTTTATTTTACATTTTACACAGTGTCCCAGCTTTTTTGAAATTCGTGTTAGAAATTCTGTAAAGTGCATTGTTTACACCGCTTTAGAAAAATCAGGCTCTAAAGCTTTTAAATTTTTTTAGCTCAAACAGAAAATAACAACATACGTCTTCCGCTCATGGAAGGTATAGTAATATTCAGTAACCTACATTTGGACACCTGGACCAGCCGTGAGTAGGAGCCTCGTATTTTCTCTTCCCGTTAGTTCAGCTATATTTAACTGCAGTGTTTCTCTTCATACGAGAACAGCTCTTGTACAGGTGACTTCTTTCCATGTTTGCTCTATTTTAGCCTTCACACACTGCTCCATTATTCTGACAGAAAGATCTATGCTAATGGCACGAGGGAATAAACCACCAACACCAGCTCTGTCACCTAGTTTAGAATGTAAAAATTGTTTTTTTCTGCTTGTACAGGAAAGCTGGTGGAGAATGAGAGTGTTCACTGCTGCTTTTATTTTGGTAGAGCTTTGTGAGGCTAAACTGAAAGGCATTGATACCGATATAATTCACCTGAAGTGGCACTACACGATTTTATTTTTTCCATCACACCCACCACCTGTCCCCAACAGCCCAGGGACCATTCCTGCTTTTCTTTCTATGGTGTGTGATTGTAATCCAAACTGTCATCACAAAATCACAACAAAGGACGCCCAAACAATGCACACTCCACTTTTAACCAAAGGCTTTGAAGTTTCTACGCATACCTGGTGTAATAATGGAAGACAGAGTAAAAATGAGTTAGAGAGTGAGACAAGACAACATAAAAATTAATTTGACCAGGATAAGATTGAGTAAAAAGGAGTTTCAGACCAAGACAAAACAAAGTAAACATGAGTTTGACCTTTGCAAGACTAGACTGAATTATCACACTACAAATAAACATGAATCGTGATTAAATTGAAATCTGGATCCTAAAGAAAAATCGTGGAATGATGTTTTTGCTCCAAGCCCTCATCTACTGTCATACAGACTTAGCTGAAACAATGACATCTGTGCCTTACATGACTTAGCAAGAAGAGTTTCAAACAACAATACAGACATGAAGAGATAAAACTGGAGACACTGCTGCCTTCTTTAGAAACATGAATCTATCTCAGAAACTCAAAGACCAGAATCTTCAGATGTGAGATCAGACGAGGAGGAATCAAAGTAACCTCAGCAGTAGGATGCAGCGTTACACGAGCGCGTAATACACTTCTTATTGGTCCGTGCGCGGCCGCTCTGACTGATTAAGCAGACGTTCGATGGCACGCTGGAGATTTGTGCTCCGTTGTCTCGCTGCTCAGCTGGAATCCTCTGACTTTTCTTTGTTTATCGAGTTGCGCTCAACTTTCATGTGGCTGCCTGTCAACCGTATCAAACTCAATTATTCCCAGAGAACCCACGTACTTATGCCTCTTCCCAAAAACTAATTTCACACCAATTAAAAGCTGCAACAACAGTGTGTGCGTTTCGCTGTTTCAGACCTCTTTAGTCCGCCCGCAGCCTCGGCAGTGTGATACAATGAGGTCAGTGCAAACCGAGCCCGAGCACCACAATGGCTCTTGTTTTTTTGTTTGCGTTTTGTTTTTTTTTGTTTTACAAGATCGCCTCCAAAATGGCAGATATCAAGAAAAGCCATTGTATGTGACATGGGACTATGGGAATAAAACAAGTGCATTACAGAGAAGGATAAACACTTGGCAGCTGTTGGAGGCTATTGGAGAGATAATTAAAAGGCACTGCACAACTGTCTCTGCTCCATTGGCTTTTACGTCTGATGGTAAACTGCTGGTTTTATATTTAATGGAAATTGGGTTGTCACAGTGGACTGCAGAGGTGAGGTAACGACAGGCCCAGGTGAGTGTATTAACTCAGAGGCTGTGTTTGTTCATTAAAAGGCTAATCAACCCTTTAAGATGTTTGCTGAAGTTTAAATGCAACTGGAAAGACATAGAATCAGGTCGACACAGCTCTTTTTTGAACTGAAAACAGCAACAAAATACAAAAACACATTTTATTTGCTGCCGTTTTTCGGGGGAACTCAAGGACACCTTAAAATAAAAATATTATGAGTGATGACAAAAATAGACAAACAGCAACTGAACAAATATTTACAATGAATGTGCAGATTTGAAGAAATTGTTTTAAGCCGTGATTTACCCTCTGAACACCACAGGACGAGCAAAAACAATAACTTTATTTTCATAAAGATGTAAAGACAAACTGGCTTATTTTCTTTGCCCCTTGTCGCTTATCCATTAGATGTTGGAAAGGTGCCTGTTGGGTCCTCGTAGGCCTCACAGAAGTCTTCCCACAGCTCCCTGGCTGTCTCTTTAAATCTTGTGTCTTTGTGCCCTGTATAGTTTATATTCAAAGTAAATGATACAACATTCCAGGGTTTATTCCCCCATATTAGTCCATTTCTTCTTCATGTACTACTGGTGCTAAGCTACAACCTTATCCACTTTATTTATCAACTGTATTTACTGCTGAGGCTGTGTTGAGTCACATTCATTGGCTGATGTGTGTGTGTGACTTCCTGTTTACATCAGCACAAATAATATCTTTGGAGTGACAAAGACATGTTTTGAAGGCATTTGATGTATGAGTAGCCTGTCTTTTTAAATGAAGTTAGATTATGGCTTTGACGGATGCAGTAACGCAGCTACCGATATATCAATTTAAGTATGTCATTTGAGCAATTTTGGCTTAAAGTATGTTTCACAGAATGGTTTGTAAAAGACATTCCTGTGTATTTGACAAAACACAGGCCGTTCTCTTAGTAAGTTTTTTTTTTTTTTTTTTTTTATGCATTCAAAACTTGTATTCATTCATATTTTATGTTGTTTTTGTGAGTTTTTTTCAATAAATATGTATTTTTTTATTGGAAAAAATATGTAAGAAATATTTTATGACATTTTTTAACTACTTTTTCCTTTCAAGTGACACATATTCTGTATAGTTTAAAAAAAAAAAGCTGATGAGAACATCTCTGTTGCGAGTAGATATAAGCTGATGTAGAGGATTTCACTTTTATTACTTAAGTGTAAAACAGCTCCCGTGAGGTCTTGCAGTCATCAGAGCAAAGGTCAGTGTCAGGTCAGGTTTAGAAGAGAGTAGTATCTGCTACAGTGTGTTTCTATATGAGATATCAATCGTATCTGAAGGGGACTTGCAAAACATGGAAGCAGTGCCAATAATTAATGTAGAGAGTAGAAGTTTCTGGTTGTTCTTGTGCAGCAGCTGGATTCTCACTAGATTTATGAGTTCACAAACTGACGAAAATACATCTTGTCATGCTCCAAAACAAAATGCCTGCATCTGGTGACAGTTCTAGGTGTTTACTGTTGCTAACATAAACAGCAGGTTTGTTTATTCCCACCTTTCTGAACATTATATTCAGAACAGCACCAATTTCCTTCATTTGTTACAAGTTCTGCTTCTGTTTAATGCAATATAGATAACAAATAATTTACAAAATCAGAGACAGCTATTGCTTGTAAATGCACATTTAGCATTTTATCTCTTTAAGTATGATTTTTTTGTCAAAGAAAAATAAACCTTTCATTTGAAAAAAATAAAAAAATAAACAGGTTTCCACTTGCTTCTGAGTGAGGATTATCTATTGTCCAATCAACAGACTGCAGTGTGTTGCTCCAACTTTTTGGAAAGTGGACTACTCTGATGGAACCAAAGGTCAAAGTGTTCCCAATGAAGTATGGTAAAGGCTGCTTTTTGTGGAATGATCCCTTTCTCCAGTGGAAACTGCTCTATCGTTGGTGTGATCTGAAGAGGGCTTCATTTGTAGGGGCCATGATTTTTAGCATTGGCGTCAGATATACCAGAAACTGAGCATCTAACCTTTACTGTGTGACAGGTCAGTGCCACGTGTGACTGAACCTAGTGGCCTTACAGTGCTGTACATCCTGAGAAGACATTATTAAACAGCAGAGTCCACGGAGATGCCGTCAGATCCATCATGAACCTGTGTGACTTTGAAGCTGCTGGGCTCTTGAAATCCTTTCATTATGTGGTGCTGGCACGACACATTCTCCTATCGCAGCCTATCCAGTTGGACCTGTTAACGGGATTTTCTCAGCGGAATCTTATTATTGATGTTTTCTCATTTGAATTATTTTGCAATAACTTGGAGATGAATTTCCCGTGTCCCTTGCCTGGTAGCGTTCTGCGCAGCTAAAAAGTGTATCAGTGTTTTTAATAGCTTGCCTGTGGTTGTTGTTGCGTGACTGAACAACTATTCGAATGGTGTGTGCTTGAAGATAATCTGCAGCTAATAAGGGTATTTGTATTCCTCTGCCACAATGCTTTTATTTGTTTAATATAAAGTGCATCATCTCAGAACACATGTCCCTGCTGCTGCTTAAAAACCTTGAGCTGTGTCTGACAGGATTTCAGAAACAAAATACAGTAGAAAGTGTAGGTAGATCCTTCCTTAAATCCTGCTAAAGTCCATAAATCAAACAAGCAGGAGATACATAAATCCACAGGGGAGACGTGCAGATTCTGTTTTACACCAGACAGATCTAATGTGAACTGTCGCAGCGCTGATGAAACCACAGGGAAATACCACCGGCGCTGCAGCTCTCACAGTTTTTCACACATTCCAAAGTTGGACAACGTTGGGATTTTAAGGCTGTGGTTCAAGGTTTTATCTTAGATGATGTATGTGTGTGGAATCACGTGCAAACAGGGACAGAACAGCATTATATCAAAGGGCCACAGAAGTTATTTGAACAGAAGCATGACGGGGGGTTTTAGAGTTATGGGACAATGACGTTTAAACACACAGTGAGCCTAAGAAGCGTGGAATTGAACAATCTGAAGGTCCAATTTTGTTCGAGACACAACTGGCATCTCACCTTTTAATTAGTAACGCAAGCAACAGTAATTGTCTTACCTTGGACATCTACCAAAGCCCTGAATACTCTCTATAGAAAAGTAAGAGCGACTCAATTCAGTAAAAGATGTTCCAAAACAAAACATGCCATGATAAAACATTATGTGTGTCTCATCCAGCTGTGTGTGGTGTGGGCAAGGCTTTATTCCTCAGGCCCAAAAGTAATTTGGATGGGCTCCAGCCACCAACAAACCCCAACCAGGATAAGTGCCAGAAAATGAATGAATGCATCTAATGTTACACCATTAGTGCTATTTTATACATCTGACAGTCTAGTCTAACAATGTTTCTTAGTATAAAGTAAATGGGTTATTACTCTTGGATGCTGCGTTGGTTTGTGTTTGAAACTATTCCCTAAGGCTCAGGGTTTTGGTTATAAAATCTGTAAAACATGTTTGTTCATTTGTTCATCTTCTACTGCTTGGTCCTGTTTGAGGTCGCAGGTGACTGGTATCCATCCCATCTGGACAATGGCCAGTTAATGGCAGGTGTTCATACTTGTAGTCCACTTCACTTAATTTGAAAACGAGCCATTTAGTTTGATCCATAAGAAAACGCCCCGGTCCATGGAGTGTTTACAGCATTTTAAGCTGCGAACCAAACACAACAAACACATCTTTTTTAAAAAACACACTAGATGGGGCTGTTAGCCCAAATGCTAATAAGGCATTAAGGCCTCCCTCTGTGCTTTACCCTCTGCCCATGTTTTTAGTTGGACAATATGGTTTTGATTTGGTTTTTCAGGAAAACTAAACATTACATGAGGTGCACGGTAGCAGAGTGGTTAGCGCTCCTGCTTCACAGCAAGAAGGTCGTGAGTTCAAATCCTGGCCAACCCAAAAACAGCTGATTGTGGCTGACTTAAACATCGTCAGCTAACTCTGGTCTTTCTGTGGAGAGTCTGCATGTCCTCCCCGTGTCACTGTGGGCTCTCCCCAGCCTCCTCCCACCGCCCAAAGACATGCATGTATAGGTCAATTGGCAACTCTAAAGTATCCTAGTGAATGAATGTGAGTGAATGGTTGTCTGTCAATGTTTGTTTATAAATGTCAGCTCTGCGAAGAACTGGCCACTGTCCAGGGTGTACCCGCCCAAGGCCAAAGCAGCTGGGATAGGCTCCAGCCACCCGCGACCCCAAAGCGGGGTTGTTGCTGATTCATGATGCTCCTGTTTGGGCTCCTGTGTGGTTCACTTAGGGTTCACATTTTAATCAAACCGTACTAGAGTTCACTTGCAGGCGCCCTGAGACCTCTGTTAAGTGAAGGGGTCTCTGCGTGCATGTTTGATGTGCACTGAGGTTTTATGTGGGTGGATGAATTCACATTCATCCAAGTGAACCACACTAACCACACTCCAGAGTCCGTTGGACCACGCCAAACACGGCAGGTGTGAATGCACCCTGAGACACAAACACTGACAGACAACCATTCACTCTCACATTCATCCACTGGGGGCACTTTACCAATTCACCTATACATGCATGTCTTAGGACGGTGGGAGGAAGCCAGAGAACCGTGAGAGAACCCACAGTAACACGGGGAGGACATGCAGACTCTGGTCCTGGGATCAAACCCACTATCTTCTTGCTGTGAGGCAGGAGCCCTAACCACTCTGCCACTCTGCACCCCTAAAATGTGATCATTCATTCATTCATTCATTCATTCATGTATTTATTTATTTATTTATTTCAGTTATTCCCTTTGAAGGTGCAATGTGTAAAATTTTGTAGGAGACACATGGCACACATTAGTCAAAGCAATGTTTTCAATGCTCTGTAATCAACTCAACCACTCTTATTCAAAGCTCCCCTGCAGCATTTTTTATTTGCTGTCCCAGTCTTAACCCCACCACTCACTCTCCTACTTTCCTTTTTTTAATAAAAAGTAAAACCGAAGCAGTTTTCCTTGGCTGAATAATAATAATACATTCCATCAAACCTTGAACTTAGCTTCGAGTTCACCATTAAACTGTTGCATGTGATCCCTTAATTATATCCACCTTGTTAAACACGGTATCAAAGCATTACCTTATTATCTTTTTTTGTTTCACTTTAATTCCCTTTTCTCTATTCATTTTTTTCATCTAGACACACTGAGCAGATCTGTAGTATGGGTAGACAATAGAAGTGCTCTTTTTTCTGGAAGCAAAATCCTTGATAATAAAAGGCTAGATAATGTTCATTCCTATTAGAACATGCTATTAAACTTTTCCTTAAATACAAGAGTAAAAAAACAAAACAAAAAAGATATATTTTTTAAAGAAAGAAATGGAGAGCTCCATCAAACCCAGTGAAAAGAACTATGCATTGCATTGTTCAGCTGCCCAGAGTGTACAAAGTGTATTTCCACTGGGAGAGAGTGAAGTAAGGAATTGCAATGCATACAATATTCTGGAAATCTATCATTTGAGTCTATTTTTAACAATGAAACTTTCCCGCTTTGCAAGATGAACATGAAAACTGCGATAAACCCTGAACAAACATCATTCAATTGTACGAGTAGCCAGACAAATGGAGACTGCTGTATGATTAAGTGACTGTTGATTGATACTGTTTGTAGGATATTAATCTGATATAGAGCCTTTTACACCTTACACACAGGACATTATCAGCTTTAAAAGACATTTCCTGAAACAAATGGCTGCTCTCGGCATGAATAACAATTCAGACGCCAATTACTGTTGCAGCCAAATCCCAGTCTTCAGCCTCACCTCTTGTATTACCGCGTTAACTTATCTAACTAGTTGGGATTGTTTGAAAAGAAAATATTTCTCTAATTAGGCAGACAAGAAAAGCGTGCTCCTGAGCTTGGTGGCTGTTTGATCACACTTGTTCTCTCTGAGGCAGGTAGTCGCTGTGCCTTTGTATCGACTAATTAGATTTGTTTCAGTCAAAACACAGGGAGGTTGTTAACACAAGCTTTGGCCCTCACCTCTTCCACTTCAAGCTTTTCAGGGTTTACATCCTCAGAAAGATCATCTCAGGACAAAATATCAGCCATTTTCTCTCTCCATGATTAATTTTATTATTATTCTTAAATAAAAACCTTGATAAACATCATTGCTGTGATCCAGATATTCTTTACTTTGTTCAGCAGAACCTGGGTTAAATGAAGATGTGGGTTTCACCTGAAAGGAAAAAGTAGATTTGGGGCCAATAAATAAAATAAAAATAAAATATAACAAATTTCATAGTAAAATATCAAATATGAAAGAAGAGTTTTGGATGCTGTTTTACAAAGATTGAGCTGCTAGCATCAGCTAATCTAATGAAACAAAAATAAGGGTCTTTAATGACACAAACTGAGGGGCATTGCACTCAATTCAAGTAATAAACCTACACCAATGGCTAGAATACTGTCTGTGACCTTTTAACCTGTGTCAATATATATGGGACAAAAACATACAAAAGAACACCCTGAATACCTAACTGGGTATTGTCAACACAAATATCCACAAATACAGAACATTTCCAGGAAATTCAATGAATAAAAAACCTTTTATAATCAAAAGAAAATGTGAAACTTTACAATTAAGGAAGTGGTAGGTCAGGCAAACCCCAGCCTCATGTATTATTTGTGT